>PVIA01008850.1:14710-66566 GCA_004024845.1 Tonatia bakeri | reverse complement strand
CTGTAAATGCTTCATCTTGAGTCTCATACAGACAGTGAAACAACTCCAGACATCCCAGCTGTGATGGGAAATAGTCACTGTTTCCTAATATTTCCATCCCCTGAAGTATCTTCTCTTTTATCTCCAGGGACATTTTACAGTTAAAAGTTTCCTCCAGTTGTTTTACTCGATCTTCATTCAAAAGGCCAAACAAAAAATATTTCATCTGTGTCAAATGAGGGTCTTTATAACTGGTGCTTTCCAGTAATAGCTTCAAGTCTGCAAAAGACTGAGAGGAATGGTCCATGGGTCCCCAGCTGTCTTCCAATATATACAACATAGCTGCAAAAAACTCTTGAATGTGTAGGTGGGCAAACTCATAGCAATTTTCATAATCTGAGTCCTTCTGAAGAATATTCATGGCCAGAAAAATTGAGACATCAGATTTAGTTAACCCATGCTTTCTGAGGTTTTCCCTGTAAAACACATGTGTCATAGTGCACACTCCTTTGGCAGCCAAGTGGCACAGGCTCCTCAGTTGGGTTTGGTTGGGTAGACTAGAACACCTTCCATCTACAAGAGTGAACAAGCTAGAGACATAGCAGGTAAACAGAGCCGTGGTGGTTTTGCAGGTCAATGTGACATCACCACCTTTCTCCATTTGCTGCTCCAGACAAGTACAAATGGCCCGGCACAACAGGGGGACTTTGCACATGCTAAAAAGCATCTCATTGTTTCTTAGTAAATGCAATACTTGCAAGGCCCACTTCTTGTCTTCAAAAAACTGGTAAATATACTCCTCTCTCGCATCCTCAGACATACCTAGTAGCTCTACAGAACGCTGACTCTTCAGCAAGGGCTTTAGCTTCTTGCAAGCTGTGAGTCTTGTTGTCACCAATAAGGATGACTCAGGGAGCATCACTTTCCTCAGCAAACTACTCATGAGGAAGGACACTGGGTGCACCTGGGTCCAGTCTTCACACAGTGCAAACTCAGGTTCCTCAAAGGAGAAGTTCAGCTCATCAAAACTATCAATAATAAAAAGCAGACTATTTGGCTCGGACATAATCCTTTCAATGGGGCCTTCTGTGCTGGGCCAGTTCTTTGATATCATTTGAACAAAGCTTCTTTCTCTCCACTGGTTAATTTCTCTCGCATTCAGATAAAAAATATAGGTAAACTTCTGCTGATAGAGATTGCCCTGGGACCAGTCTAACATGGCCTTTCTCACCAGGGTGGTTTTCCCAACTCCAGCAGCCCCCTGAAGTACCACTGTCTGTGGCTGCTCACCAGTGCTGACATCCACGTCGAACAAATGTTCCAACAGTTCTCTACCTTCCCCAGCAACTTCATGATGGAAATCTTTAGGTTCCCCAAGCAAACACTTACTGCCCCTTGTGAGGCCAAATTGTTCCTGTATTTGGATTCTGTATTCTGTTCCATCACCTAAGTCAGAAAAAAAGCAAGAACAAAAAGATACACATGATCAAAACAATTCTATGATTTGCAATGTTCAGAATACTGGACTTGGACTTAGGAACAAGAAGTAAAATAGGCTGAAATCAAAGTACAGCTGGTTAGGTAAGAAAAAACAAACAAAACAAAAATATTCCTGTAGATTTAAAACACATATTAGAAATTGAAAAAAAAGAACTGGCAATACAGAAAAATATATTTGTAATGGAAAATAAAATTTAACTCCATTCAAGAAATATTATAGTTTTCTCCACAGAGGAAAAAGATGGTATGTATGTAGAACAGTCACATCCAGATTTAAAAGGCACACAGGCCACAATTAACAATGATAGCCAGAGAGGACCTGAAGACAGAGCTGAAGCTATGGATCCAAATAATCCACTTTATACAAGTAAAACTGATAGAAATGAACACTGAAACCTAGCCTGAAGAATATTTTTTTCCTTTCATTTTATTTTTTATTGAATTTATTGGGGTGACACTGGTTAACAAAATTACACAGAGAGAAGAAAAAAATTCCTAAATGTCCAAGTAGAATTTAACTACAATTTCATCTTTAGTTAGTTAAGCCCGATTCCATCTTTAGATCTCAATTAAATGTCACTATTTCAGGAAGGAAGCCTTCTCTGAACCCTAATGCCAGAAGTTCTCTCTTTCATATATTCCCAAAACACAGACTATTTTTCTTTCATAGCACATACCACAAGCTGCAATTATTTAATTTTTTAAAGTAAATACAGTTGCTCATTGAACAACACAGGTTTGATCTGCATGGGTCCACTCACACGTGGATTTTTTTCAATAAATATTCAGTTGGCCCTCCATATCCCTGGGTTTTGCGTCCACAGAGGCAACCAAAGGTGGACTGAAAACAGTATTTTTGATATACAGTTGGGCACGTGTGGATGTGGAGGGCTGACTATACACACTGTTCTATGCCATTTTATATGTGACTTGAGCACCCACAGAAGAGTCCTGGAACCAATTCTCTCTAGATATAAGACTATAATTTTCTGTCTGTTCTACTAGGGCACTCAGTACAAACATCTGACATAGTTCATAAATTATGGTCAATTACCCTCAAAGAGAACTTATGGTACTAGGTACTCTGTATGGTATAATATCTAGTACAGTGCAGTACTTAAAAGAAGTAACAATAATTTTTACTTTCCTTGTTTACTTTTAATTGTATTCCATATTTTCTAACAGTCAATTTCTATGGAGATGGAACCTTGGCCACAAAGTTCTTAAATTTCTTAAATTTATGGCCAGTTATATACCACAAAAATAAATTGCCTTATATTGAGTCAGAAATTAAGGTCAAAGTGGGAAATCATCTTCAGGACCATTTAATACAATAAGCAATTTTTATTTATTAGTCCTTGGAATGAAGTAAGTTCTTGATTATTTCTTTAATGAATGAGTGTGGCCTGTTAGAAACCAGCATCGCTGAGTTAAGAATAAAGCTTTTTCACCTGCTCCAGTTTTCTCTGTACTGTAGTTCTATTTACAGAAGCTGGAATTCAACTATATAGAATTCAAAACAAAGTAGGGGGAATGGAAATGGGATTGAACTAAGACTGAGAAGACCTGATTCTGGGAATTACTTTATTTTTATTTATTTTTAGAGAGGAAGGGAGGGAGAAATAAAGGGAAACATCAATGTGTGGTTGCCTCTTGTATACCCCCTATTAACACCCCCACAATCCAGGCATGTGCCCTGACTGGTAATTGAACCGGCAGCCCTTTAGTTCACAGGTCGGCACTCAATTCACTGAGCCACACCAGCCAGGGCTAGGAATTACTTTTTATATGGACTGGTCAGTCACCATCCTAGGAACTCAACTATAGCATCACTTCTAAAGGAAGGGAATAAATATGATAAGCCAAACACAGTCCCTGTCAACTCAGGGAATCTCTAGTCCATACAACCTAGACATGAATATACCTTTGTTCATTAGACTTTCATCACTGATTGGGCATTCCCAAATACCATCCTCTTGAGACCATGAATCAACATGGCTCTGACTTGGACTTTGGCCAGAGAGCCAGTTTTGTTGAGTCTTTTTGAAAGATAATCAGGAAACAGGTAGGATATTAGAAGTTAACAAGTTAAACAAAAGCACCCTGGCACACAAACCCCATCATGGTTCATAAACTCACATTCCTCCCAAATCTAACAAAAGCCCACCTACTTACCCTCCTGGCCCTGGTCACCTTGTGTCTCTTTGGCCCTGGTGTCCTCTGGTCCCGTGGTCTGGGCAGCCCCTGCAACAGGTTCCAACAGGATCATGAGATTACAAAAACAAGGAGAGCTTTGGTAATAGCCAGAACAGGGCCAGAGTTACCCTCAGTGGTCCAATTCTATGACCATCAGGGTTTAAGAAAACTAGAGTCAACAGAGCCTCCCACTGCACCAGTTTAGCGGAGGGAAGATTGATGTGATTATAAACAGCACCAAAGTAGGACCCCCACCCTCTAACAGGGCAAGTGGTCTAGTCTAAGCCTAAATTTCATCATCTGTATGGATGTCACAGTGATATGATAAGGCTCAAAGGAAATATGAGTAAGGAATTTTAGATTCCTACAATATTTCACACTTGGGAACGACTAAAAATACTGACTTGGCTTAGGTCCCATAATAATTTTTTTTGTCCATTCCTCATATTTCAGCAAAGATTTAAATCATATTTGAGATTCCTTAAAATTTAGTCTAATTCTTATCACAGTTGCTTTCATCATGCTAATTGATACCAAATGGATGAATTACCCCCAATTAATGAGCCAGGCTGGGTAACAGTACTCAAAACCTTCCTGCCTCTTCAGTGTTTCTCAAATGATCCAACAAGCTCCCTAGGTGCTTGACCACCACGGAGCTTGTGTCCCACAGAATGGTGTAATCTCTAAAGCCCTTTCACGGAATCATCCCAGCAGGCTCCAGGAAGCACTTCCGTCCCCCTCCCCCAGGTATGTTCCTAGCATCACTCACGGTTGATCTCTGGTTTCACTCTCTCACACAGGTCCTTCAGGTTCATCTTGTCAAAGATTTTGAGAGCCACATCCAAGGCCTGCTCTCCTGGATAATGCTTGTTCATCATGTTAGCCAGGTCCTCCCGCTTGGCCTTCTTCACCTCGGCCCAGGGTATCCTGCAGTACCCAGGCCCCGTGATCTCATTCTTTAGGAGGAACTTGAATTTATGTAATTCCTCTTTGTTTAGCTCCTCCAAGCACAGGAGCAGCCCAAACTCGGGAAAGAAGGAAGACGACGATGAATCTGTCATCTTGTCCTTGTGTCAATATTCAGGCTTCAGTAGGAAAAAAACAACTGGAACACATGGGACCTGGGGAGAAGATTAGGAAATGAAATACCTATAAAAATATAGATTAATTCAACAAAACATGTTGAAGCTCACTATATTCTGCTCAGTGCTTAGTGTTCTCTGTAGTACATTTTCTATCACAAAAACATTCCTCTAATATAGGCCACTATATATTCTTCCCACCTTCCTAAGAGTTGCTGCTCCCAGTCCCACCACGTATGAGCTGTAAGAAATAAAGACAACTCATCTCTCTGAGCCTCAGTTCACTCCTCTGCAAAGTGAGGGTATCAGAGGCAACCTCAGAGGACTGTGGTATAAATTAAATCAGATAGAGTACATGTATCACCTGGCACGGAACAGGATCCTTCTAAGCACTGGCAACTTTCCTCATCCCTTTTCTCCCTCACCAACACTCAACATATATCTCAGCCTATAAAACATTGTTGTTGTACCCCAACCAAACACATCAATACTCCTGAAGCATATGCAACTGGAAAATGCTACCATCTACCTCTTCTTGGCATGTCATCTCTGGTCACAAACCCATATGCAGTCACTATGGGTCTGTGTTCCTAGTTCACAAGCTCCTTTCACCTCCACTCCCCATCATGATTCTGAGTGAATTCAAAGTTAAAGCCCATCCAAAACATCACTCTCTCACGCCCTTGACCTTAACTCCCATGACCTTATTTTACTCCAGGACTTCACTCTGAGGCTCACTTCAGACTTCATCAACAACTACTCAAATCTTAAACCCCAAAGTCTCATAACCCATTCTCTACTAACACTCTTCCAGTTTACTCAGCAGTTGCATGCCCTCACTCCCATTATGACAGTTCTCCAAACACTACCAAATCCTAGTCTTCTGAGCCCTGTGTTTTCCTCTTACTTATCTGCCATTTTAAGAATCTTACTCAATTTCCTATTCAGCGTGGGTACTCCAGTTAATCACTTAAACCATATCTTCAAGTTCCTTATCTCCTGTTCGGTGACTGGCCTGAAGAGACAGAGCTAGTAAGGGGTACAGCTGGAACTTGACTGAGATCTTTCTCTAAACTCCTTTCCAGTTTTTCATAATGCCTCTCTCAATACTTGCCAATAAGATTGGAAGAGTTTCATTGGGGAAATAAAAAAATGTGCCGAAGGGAGATTTTACTTCTTAAACAGAAGGTGAATTATGTCAAAACTATAAAGTAAATCAGGATTATATCCCAAGGTAACTGGTGAGTTATCAGTTGTTTTTTTGTGTGGAGGGTGAGGGAGTGCTTGGTTTGCTTTTTGTTTTAACTACACTGCAGAATTATTCTAGATTATAGACTAGGATCTAACCAAAACAGGTTTCATAGTATTCTTCAAGAAGCAGCAGCAGTAGCCGCAAAAGGAGCCCTGGCTGGTGTGGCTCAGTGGATTGAGTACTAGACCTGGAACCAAAGGGTCACTGGTTCGATTCCCCAAGCACATGCCTGGGTTGTGGGCCAGGTCTCCAGCATGGGGTGCTTGAGAGGCAACCACACATTGATGTTTCTCTCCCTCTCTTTCTCCTTCCCTTCCCCTCTCTCCAAAAATAAAATACTATTTAAAAAGAAGAAAAAGGAGTAAATTTGAGGAAACTTCAAAGGAACACTGAAATTTCCCCAAGACATACAGACTATGGTGAGGGAAAATGAAGCACAGAACATAACACCCTCAACTTCCTGCCTAGAAATCCACAGATATCACTGTGTGGGGGCCTATCCCTCCACCTGTGATCTGAATGACCTCAGGATCCAATTATTAAGGGATTTAACCTATTAGTTATCTCTCTCCTCTATCTACAACTTCTCCAAATCCAGTAAGCCCTCCCATTAACATTTAAACTTCCCAAATGTACTTTAGTCCTCTACAAATGTTCCCTTTACTCCACATTCCCTTCGTCTTCACAAACTTCTTCAGAGTTTTCTATATTTTACTAACTATAGCTCCTCAATCCACTGCAATCTAACTTTCACGGCCAAACTTCTACTGACATAAATTGTACAGATGACCACCTTGTTGAAAAACCCAATAGGGATTCTTGGATTCAATTTTCATACCTATAAGCAGGAAAAATAACAGTACCTACCTGTGTAAGGATTAGATGTTGATGCATGCACCTAATTTACAGGGTGCCATATGTATAATAACACTTTTAACAATGCCTTAATTTTGTATATTCTCTCTCCCCTTGACTCTCATAATCCTCTGCTTTCTTCATTTTCCTCCTGCCTTTCTGTGTGTCTCTTTGAGCCAATATCTATATCGTTCTGAATCCTACTGGGCTTCTCCTACATGATATCCACAATTCTGATGGAAAGTATAATGTACTCTGGTCTCCTTCCCAAAGGTTTTATGCTATATGTGAGGGCATTTGTTTCATTTTGTAGTCTTCTTTTGTTTATATTTTCGGGAGGAGAATAACAAATGTACAGTATTGCTCATCTTATGGAAGACAGTCCTAAATTCCAAAATGTCCTAAACCAAAATATGAACTCATGGTCTGAAAGGATGGATTTCAATTTACAAGTTTATTTACATGAATTTTTACCACCTGTAACAATTAAAGCATATTTGTTCAAAATAAATTAGTCATTTAGCACATGTAAATAATGCCCATGTTTGTGGAGGATCTACTGTGAAATGTTAAAATTTTCTATAGTCTTAAAAATAGTCATGACAGTTCAGTTTTATCCATATTTACAGATATAAGGACTTGGAAATTAAAGTACTTGCCCAGAGTTGACAAGTATCCTATAAAACTACAAAGTTCCTTCTCTTTGTACTAGATACACTTTTTAAAAAGATTTTATTTATTTTTAGAGAGGGGAAGGGAGGGAGATAGAGAGGGAAAGAAACATCAGTGTGTGGTTGCCTCTCATGTGCCCTCTGCTAGGGACCTGGCCCACAGCCTAGGCATGTGCTCTGACTGGTAGTCAAACAGGCGACCCTTTGGTTTGCAGGCTGGTGCTCAATCCACTGAGCCACACCAGCCAAGTCTCTAGTAGGTACTTTTAATTTCACTTATTTTCCTAAGCACTGGAAATTCAGAATTAAATGAAGCCTGTGTAGCCATGGTCTGTGATGCCTGACTCTGCGCTGAGCACTGGGCTAACGGAAGAGAAACACCTCTACATACATTGGGTTGGCCAAAAAGTCTGCATGTTTTTTTCTGTAAAATAAAAGACACTTTTTATGTTTACCAATAACTTGATTGATTTGGACATTTTGAGTATGTTGGCTATCTCCTGCTATTGACTTCTAGTGGGAAGAGGCCAGGGGTGCTGCTACACATCTTCCAATGTATAAGACAGCCCCACAGCAAAGAATTAGTTGGCCAAATGTCAGTAGTACTAAGAAACTTCGCAAACCACTTCTGACACGTTTTCACAGCACCTTCTCCATACACTACGCAAATCTTTTGTTTTGCATTTCAGCTGCATTTTTACCTTTCTTGAAATAATAAAGCATAATATATCAAAAATGTTGTGTATCTTCTTCCATCTTCAATATTGAAATGGCTGCACAAAAATTCACTAACTTTGATTTTTTTACTCAACACTAATATGACAGCTGTCACAATACAATCCAACAAAATTGTTTCAAATGATGTTAAAGACAGCTAAGCATTACTAGAGCCACTGTACAGAAAAAAACTAAACAAATTTTTTGGCCAACCCAATAAAATGGTCATTTTCTGAGCTCTAGTAGTTCTAAGGGGAGGGGTTCTCTTCTACAGAGTATAGAGATGAGAAGGTCTTGAGGAAGTGGCATTTATCTAGGAAACAGGACATTCCCACCTTTCATATGCTCCTGCCTAATTTCCTTTCTCGGTTGTTCTAACAGGATCTCCCATAGCTGCTTCTCAGCCTTGCCACTACTAACATTTTCTTGCCAGATAATTCTTTTTTATTTAATTATTTTAGAGAGACAGAAGGGGAAGGAGAAAAAGAGAGAGAGAAGCATCGATGTGTGAGAGATCCATCAATTGGTTGCCTCTCATACACATCCCAACTGGGGACCTGGCCCACAACTTGCAATCCAGGCATGTGCCCTGACTGGGAACTGAACAGGTGACCTTTCAGTCTGCAGGCTGGCGCTCAATCCACTGAGCCACACCAGCTGGGCTATTTATTGGGGGGACACTGTAAGTGCCCTGTGTCATGTCTGGCAGCATTCCTGGTGGGCCTATACCCACCAGACACTATTAGAACCCTCAATCTCCTGTACTTGTGACAAACAAAATGTCTTTAGACATTGCCAAGTGTTCCCTAGGCAGCAAATTGTCCCCAGCTGAAACCACTTCCAAAGCCTTACCCTTTACTACTGAGTATACAACTCACTAAATCCTTCTCTATGATATTACCATAATAAACAAAACAGAAAGACAGAATAGATAGCTTGGAAAAAGGCATTCCCAAGAGATTTTAATGTAAGATAGAAGAAATACCCTAATTGGGAAGGGAAGCATTCAGTGCAGATTATTAGGACAATTTGTAAACTAGCCAGGTAAAAATTAATTAGTAGCCTCACAGAATAAATCTCAGATATAATGTCGATAGATCATTAACACTTCAAACCAGAAGGGGAACAATAGCAGAGAATATTCATCACACCTTAGGAGAGGAAACACTTGCCAGCTTGGGCACAATAAGGGAAATGATCAAGAATCAGGATGTGCATTAGGAGATATTTGTTAATGATGTTAAAATTAAAACTTCTCGTCCATAAGAATTCAGACACAAAAGTTAAACCCAAGCCAGCAAAATGTTTATTGAAAATCAGGCATGTAGAGTTGAAGTACAAATCAGTAAAACCACTTTAGAACTGTTGGCATTAATTACTAAAATTGGAGATATGCCCCCAGACCCAGAGCTTGCTTTTCCATACCATTCTCCAATAAGAGGAACCAGAGCTCCATGGAGAAATGGCTGATTCTGGGGCAGGGAGCAGGGGGAAATATTACCAACTGAGCCCAGAGCTTCCTGTAGTACCAGAAAGTACAGAAAAGGAAAGGATGATCCATGTCAAAAAGACACACGAGCCAACCCAAAAGAGGTCCTGATGGTCTAAGTGAACATATAGTATGGGGTTATAAAGCAAACTACGTAGTACCCATGGTAGTTTGCTTATCTAGGAGCACGGTCACCTTCGGATCTCCCTAGAACTCAGTTGTAATACTGTCCCTGCGCAGGAGATCAGCCAGCAACTGTTACGTCTTGCAGCCCCTTTGATTTTTGGTAAAATTTAAGGAAGGCAGAAAGCTACACTTGAAGTCAAGAAAAAGGGCTATTTTCATATTTATGGAGCTGTATTTTTATACTGTTTGATAACATTCTTTTCATCATTCTACGTTGTCACCATATATATATTTTTCCAAAGTGAAGAATTCAGAACATGGGTCTGAGTAGCAATATTGAATTTATAAGATGAGTAGTTGCAAAAATTCAATGCAAGGTAATACCCAATTAATTCAATATTGGAAGTACTAATATACTTGTTGACAATGTTTTTTACTTAACATGTAGAAAATTTCTTAAAACAAGGCAACTTTTAATGGCAAAAAAAATAAAATAGTTTTTACTATACAAAATAGGTTGTGTTAAAATATATCATTTTTTTAAATTTTTTTTAAGATTTTCTGTATTTATTTTATGAGAGGGAAGGGAGGGAGAGAGAGAGAGAGAGAAACATCAATGTGCGGCTGCTGGGGGACATGGCCTGCAACCTAGGCATGTGCCCTGACTGGGAATCAAACCTGTGATGCCTGGTTCACTGCCCGCGCTCAATCCACTGAGCTACACCAGCCAGGGCTAAAATATATCATTTTATTGTCAAAAAACTAATATGCATTGGTAACCTATGGTTTTGGGCTTTATGAACAATTAAAATATAGTGTATAAATGAAAAAATAATTTCATGGTAAACTGGTATATGGAAAAGGAAGGAACTACAGCTAAGAAATATAATAAAATGTTACACTGAGTATATTTTAGCCTTAAGAAACTTAGTATGAGTCCATACTGACACACATAAATGACTAAATAAATGAATAAGCTAAGTCGGTGGGTGGAGACAAATCTCTTCCAGAAGAATTACAAATACTTTAGGTAGCTCTTTCCTCTTCCAGGAGGCAGATCATACCATACCCTGCCCCCGCAACAAATCCACCAGTTGTAGACAGTGCTTGATGATCTACGTGTGGACAAACTTCACAAACACTGCCTTTGCCTGATGATCAAGAGTAAAGCTAGTCAGCAGTCATTTTTGGCAGTATGCACTATTGATACAATGTGCTGAGGATGTCACCACTGTGATACTCCTCTCTAAAACCCACAATCCCAGTCCTACCATAAGGAAAGCATCATAAAAACCCAAAATGAGTACCTGACTAGTACTTCTCAAAGCTATCAGACCCACCAAAAACAATGAAAGAAGGAGGAATGGCCACAACCTAGACTAAGGAGAAGAGATGACTAAATGTATTGTAATGTGTTATCCTAGAAAGGATCTATCTAAGCACAGGCATACCTCAAAGATATTGTGGTTGGGTCCCAGACAACCATGATAAGGTGAGTTGTAATTCTTTTGCTGGTGAAATCTTGTCTTCAGTTTTTGGGTTTTTTTTTTGTTTTTTTAATTGTGAAGCGCACTAAAGCTGGGTATACCTATATAGAAAATGAACTAGGATAAAACAAGTACAACCTGCATTGTGACTTAATTAATAGTTTTAATTGCCTTAGTTGTTGCAAATATACTATACTAACAAAGATGTGAGGGGGTATATGAGAACCCTTCCTGTAAATCTAAAACTATTAAAAAAGATATAGTTATTTTTTTTGTTAATCCTCACCCAAAGATATCTTTATTGATTTTAGAGGGAGAAAGGGGGAAGGAGAGAGAAACATTGATCATTTGCCCCCTGAACACACCCTGACCATGGATCGAACCAACAACCTAGATATGTGCCGTGACCGGAACTGAACCCACAACTTTTCAGTGCATGGGACAACACTCCTACAAACCGAGCACCTGGCCAGGGCAAACGTAAATAGTTATTTTTTTTACCTGAAGATCTGCATACCCTATGGCCTAGCAATTACACTCCTAAGAATATACCCAACAGAAATGCATGTGCAAGTACACCAAGAGAAATACAAGAATAGTCTCAGCAGCAGAGTTTGTAATTCCTATGCCCTGGAAAAAATGCAAGAGTTCACCTACAGCAGAGTTAATAAATAAGTTGTGGTAAAGTCATATAATAAAGTCCTAGACAGTAGTGAAAATATATATTCTGCAGCTACATGCCACTAGAATGTATCTTAAAAATATCATCAGTAAAAGTGAAGCCCGAAAAGAACATATACCATATATAATTCCATTTATAAAAAGATCACTAAAAATTAAAGAACTAAACTATACTGTTTATGGATGCAAGCACAAGAGTTAAAGCCATATTTTTAAAATGGTCTAGAGGTAGGGCAGTAACTACCATGAAAGTCAGTTTAATGTTACCTCCACAGGGAAGGAGGCATTTGTGATCAGGGAGGTGCCCCTGGGGCTTTTGGACTCTGATAACGCTCTGTTCCAGCCTGGTTACATGGATGATCACTTGGTAACCATTCTCTAACCTGCACATTTATGCTTAATGCACTCTCCTATATGAATTAGTTTACACTAAAATATGGTTTTAAAAAATATTCATATCACCAGAAAGACATAATATACAACTAGATAAGCAAAGCACTAAAAGTAAATTACTGCCAATAACCTACTCATAATGAAAAAAAGGCGAATGGCTAACAAGTATTTCAGAAAAAGTTCAAACTTGAGCAGATATAAAAACTATTACAAACCAGTTGACCGCACTTCACAATAATCAAAATGGCAAAAATAAGCTTTAAAAATAATACCATATGCGCGTGAGAACGGTATGGGGCAGATATAGTTAGTGTGAATGTTAATTGCTACACTTCTGGAAAGCTGCAAGTCCACAGCAGCTTTAAAACTATGCATGACTTTTCAACCAGTAACCTCTCCTTTGGGAAATTATCCAATGGAATGTATCCCAAATACAGAAAAGAAAGTTTTGTGCATCGGGGTGTTTATTTAGAAGAGTAAATAACTGTCAACAAGTTAAAATTCAATTATGATTAATGAAATACATGCATAAAGATATGGCACCCTTGATTTTTCCATCTCAACGACCTCTCCACGCAACAATATGCAACATGAGCAGAGTTAAAGGCATATGGTAGGAATATGAGGATTATAACCATGGAATTAAAACCCATCTTCTCCATTTAAAAAAAGTACTAAGAAAATATGGCAAAATATTAACCAAGGTTGGGCCTGCGATTTAGGACAATTAGTGACAACTTTCTTTAATGGCAATACATTCCTTAAATAAGTGGAATAAAAAAGCAAAAGGCAGGCAATATTAATTTGTCAAATCCCAAAGCGACATAGAAATGAATGCCTGCCACTGCACTCGAATTCGGTGGGTGAGAGCTCAATTAGTAACCTCTGCAGAGAAAGCAATTTAGGCCACTGCTGGGAGAGACTGAGGGTGGTAAAGCCCCACTTTTATGAATAGAGTGTGACTCTATGCAGGGAGCAAGCAAGTGCTATTCTTTCTAGAACTATAATAGGAAGGAGAGAACCTGGTGGTGTGGAACACAGGGACTGGAAAGTTTTAGGCTGTTTTGTCTTCAATAGGAGAGCAGCTTGGAGGATGCACAACGTGGAAGAATCACGGCAGAGCACAGGTGGAGGGAACTTTCTCGCACTGGATGACCAACACCTGCTTTGGGCAGGGATGAGGGAGGTGTGGCCGAATTCACCAGGACCAGTGAAAGTGGGAATAATCGTAACATCTGAATTCAGGACGAACTAGGTACTCACCAAAAGTGGACTCCTTATGCACGTCCTTCAACCCAGTCGTGGGCTCCCCGCCTCAACAGTTGACTACGGCCTCGCCCAGGGAAAGTGCCCTCTCCTCCCTGGTCTCTGCCTGCGCCCACACTCACCCGCAAGCCACCAGAGTTCTTCACTCTGAGGAGTCCTGTAATCTTTTCCCCTTGTGCCTTAGGCCCGTGGTCCGCATCTCTATCTCTGTCTCTCACACATTACGTCGGCTCTCAAAGACTCACGGGATCTAACTTCCGATTTGGAAGCGGGCAAAGCACACCTGGAGAAAAGGAGAGTCATTCCATACCTGGGGTCACAACGGGGGTCGGCAACGAAGGTTAATTTCCAGCACTGAAACCCACGAACCAAAAAGGGAAAGGAAAAAAGTGAAAAGAAGGACTCAACTGCAACCTGCTGATTATGCCAAAGGGGAACTTGGCTCTGTGGTCTTACCGCCCGATCTCCCTACTCCGCCGCGAGCGGAGAAAACGCGCAGAGCAAAAGCGTTAAGTGCCTCCCTTGGGCCGCCTGCGCTGTAGACCCTCCAGGCCCGCCCAGAGAAGCTCTCTTCTCATTGGCTGAGCTGTTTAGCCCTACATCCGGCCTGAGCAGGGGACTTGCTCCACCACGCACAGCTTTTGGAAAAAGATACATTGTTCAATATAGGATCCTATGTGTGCAATGCAGCTGGGGGTGCACAGCCTTTTTCCTTTCCTGACAACGAGTAGCATGTGAGGAAGAGGGGGTCCAGGAGTTGGACCCTAGCTTCTGTTGACCTTTCCCAGACTGGCTGATTCTCAATAAACAGCATTCTTTTATTCATCCATCTGTGTAATCATTGAGCACTTACTTAGTGTTTGGCAGTTTTCTGGGTTCTCTCTAGCAGTGACAAAACATCCAAAGTTTTGCTTCCTGCCTCCGCCCCTCACCTCCCATGGAGCTTACATTGTATTGAATGATAGCAGATAATGAGTAATGAACGTCCGCACACCAGATGGTGATCATTGCTGTGAAGAAAAACAGAGTGGGATTAAGGGACCTACTGCAGGGGCTGTGGGCCAGGAGGTGAACCGTATTTCTCTCCCGGTGGAAAGGGAACACATTCTATGGGGGTAGCATTCACAGAAAGCGAGGGCATGAGCCACGCAGTTATCTGGGAGATGGACAATTACAGGAGGAAATAGCAAGTGCAAAGGCCCTCAGGTAAGAGCCTGCTTGATACATTTGAGGAACATTTGAGTCAAATCAGGCACCATGGTCGCCATGGCTCTGTGTTGCTATATGGATAATGCAATGTTATTCAAATGCCACTTGACTAGAACCGCTCCTGTGTGAATTATGGGATCTCAAAGACGGCTTAGGTCCAGCTGCTTCAGGAGTTAGAATTTTCTCTCAGATAAGAGGACTCTAGATCAAATGCGCAAATGTATGTTCTCCTAAGGCTTCCTTTTTCTCAGGGTTATCCATTCCAAAGACCTTTTCCAATTGACATAGCTCCAAGATTTGGGAGATTCTGGAATTGTCCATAACCTTGTTCAAAGTAGCATTTCTCCAGCTGGAATCTTCACAGAGAGCTTTAAGCCTTTTTGGAGAAGCAGGAGCCAGTATTCATTGTCTTTAAACAACTGAATCCTTTAGACAACTGATACTAAGGCCTCAGGCATGATAATTAGCAAGATGGGTCTAGTAATCGCAATCACAGTTGGAAATCAGAACCCTAGATGACCATATTTTTCAGACTATGAAACGCACCCACACCAAAATTAGGGAGGAATAATGGTTGTTAATGCTGCTGTTGAGTTCTGTTTACATTTACATTGGTGAAATATTATGTTATTTATATTATTAAATATTTTACCACATTTTTTGCTTCAAAAATTTTTTCCTATTTTCCTCCTCTAAAACCTAGGTGCATCTTATGGTCTTAAAAATATGGGTATAAGATTCATGTAAAAACTAACTCAAAAGAATAACCAATAGCATAGAAGTAAGAGAAAAACAAAGTAAACTCTCTTGGTTTGGGCTCCAGACAACTATTTTAACTGCTCATATAATAGCCATTGAAGTAATGTATTGAATATTATATTCACAGTACATACATACATCTTTGAAAGCTATTAATGTTACAGGTTTTCATTCTAAAACCATTTCTAACATGCTTATGAAACCATAAATTGGAACATATTTATTCAATAAAAATAAAAAACTGAGACTTAATTTTAGAAGTTGAAAATCCCAAACTGCACCTTAAAAAAGGAATTAAATAGTTTTCATTTTAATTTGCATATATTTGACCATATTTAATTTTACATAAACACTTAAATTTTACAATATCATACATTTGAGTGCATTTTTTGGCTTCTTTTCCCTTTTGATTTAGCTCTTCCATGGAAAGCAGCCCTTGTGGGGAGTGTCACTTGCTCCTAATTGCACTATTCTTACAGAAAATTCTGTTTTCTCTCTTCTCTATTTTGCTAAAAGTCATTTTTTAGACCTTCTTTTTCTAAAAATGCTAAATAATAAAATGGAAAATGCAAATCTTTTAAATTAACAGTTACTAGCAAAAAGCATCTCAGAAAAATGTTAAAGATGTCTCCTCATAAAACTATACTAATACGGTACAAAGCTAGTAAGGGCAATTACAAGCACATTCATCAGCTGAGAATGAGGATGACAAAGCTTATAATTAGTTTTTGTTAATTTTCTAGGGACACAAAAATGTGTTCTTTATTCTCAGGATAGATGTTTCTATATACCTCTTAAAATAAGATTTTTAATTATACTCTCTCCTTCTGTATGGCCTTATTTGTTTATTTATTTATTTTTGTCTCCTAGATGTAATTCTGACACAAATGTATTCAATTTTCCTACAGAACTGTATTTTTAAATCAAGTTCTCCAAGTTATACAATTTTGCCTTGTGCATTTAGCAGGTTTAATACTATTATACTTCATAGATTGTATCTTTTATCAATGTATTAAGTTCATCTCTCTCTTGGTTCTTGAATTAACTTTCAATTTGTTTCTCAATATTAACATTTCTGCTCTTTTTGTTTTCCTGGTAGCTCTTTGACTAACTGCATAGGTGATTCTTATAAACAGCATATGGCTGGATTTTGTGCTTGACCGCACCTCTGCCTTTAGATAAGAAAACTTAATCTACTCACCTTCAGTGCAATGACTGATACTTTATCGCATTCTTTATGTATTACCTTATATGTCTTATCTATTTTGCATCATGACTTCCCCTGTTTCCTTTCTCATGGTTTTTCTGAGTTATTTCTGTTTTTAGCTTATTTGCTATTTGTTTAGTCCTTTCTTGTATTGATTCTTCAGATGGGGGGACCTAAATGATGTAGATTGAATTCTCACAAATCCTCAAATATTTGTTTTACCTGGACAGGTGCCTATATTTTGGCTGATAGATTGCCACCCCTGTATTTTCTAGTCTATAGTTGTAATTTAACGATTTTCTAACTTCCAACATTACAAATGAGAAGTCTAATGTCATTTTTCTTTTTAGCTTTCTTTTCATCCTTACTTTGTAGGAATTATATCTGTATATGCCTAGTGTGAGTCTCTACTTGATATGGACTTTGGACCATGGGGTCTGTGTGTTGTGGTTGTGACAAATTCACACAGACTACATAAGTCCTATGGAGAAAAAGGTACTGAACAGCCACTTTCTCGGGGACAGAGAGGGCCCCAACCCCTTTCTACACAAGCTTTTATTGCTTTTCTGGGTACTTTATGTGGAGGATGGTCCTCATTTACTATGCACAGATTCACTGTAGGTGATTACCTTTTACAGATAACAAAGGAAAGAAAGTTGCTAATTACTTCAATGAGAAGGATGTTGCAGATCAAGGGGAGAAGTGGTTGAACCTGTTACACTCCATACTTGGGAGGTTTAGCAAAGATTTTAGGAAGTTACTTTAAAGATATGCATTAAACACTTGCTGTCTCAATTAAGGGTGATGGAATTTTAGCAAGAGCAAGCCTCAGAGCAGCCTAGGTATAATGCAGGCTTGGTTTCCCACAGGAAAGCTGATCCATGGGTTTGGCTTCCTGTGTGCCAACTCACGCCTGTCCATTTTCCGATAGAGCTGGGCAGCATTCGCCACACCAAGCAGATTGGTTCCCTATATCTACTCATTAATCCAGACTGAAATATCATGAGTTCTTTAGATCTGCAGATTCAGGCCTTTAAAAATTTTTCCAACTTAGAAAAAGTTCTATTATTTTGTTTTTCATTTATTTCTTCACTTCTATTTTTTTTTGTCTTCTGGAACTTTTGTGTTTGTATGCATATTAGGTCTCAAAGATCTATCTTTAAATCTGTTATCTTTTTTCTTCAAGATTTGTATCTGTGTTTTTTTCCTATGTGCTTTGAGGTATTTCTTTAAATGATCCAGTATTGGGTTGGCAAAAAATTTTGTTTGTTTTTTTATGTACAATGGCTCTAGTAGTGCTTAGTTGTCTTTAACTTCATTCAAAACAATTTTGTTGGATTGTATTGTGACAGACATCATATCACTGTGCATTTTTTTAAAAATTATCAAAATTGGTGAATTTTTGTGCAGTCATTTTAATATTGAAGCTGGCAGAAGATATACAACATTTTGGGTAATTATACTTTATTATTTCAAGAAAGGTAAAAACACAACTCAATGCAAAAAAAATGATTTGTGCAGTGTATGGAGAAGGTGCTGTGACTGATCGAATGTGTTAAAAGTGGTTCAGGAAGTTTCTTGGTACTATTGACATTTTGGCCAAATAATTCTTGCTGCAGGGCTGTCTTATGCATTGGAAGATGTGTAGCAGCACCCCTGGCCTCTGCCCACTAGAAGTCAATAGTGGGAGAAAACTGACATATTTTTTTTTTTTTTTTTTTTAAAGATTTTATTTTATTTATTTTTAGAGAGGGAAGGGGGGGAGAGGGGGGAGAGAGAGAGGGAGAGGGAGAGAGAGAGGGAGGGAGAGAGAGAGACAGACAGACAGACATCAATGTGTGGTTGCTGGGGGACATGGTCTGCAACCTAGGCATGTGCCCTGACTGGGAATCGAACCTGCGATGCCTGGTTCGCAGCCCGCGCTCAATCCACTGAGCTACACCAGCCAGGGCTGAAAACTGACATATTTAAAATAAACAAATCAATAAAGTTATTGGTGAAAATGAAAAATATGTCTTTTATTTTACACAATAAATCATAAACACATTTTGGGCAACCTAATACTTGGGTCTCAAAAGTAACCATTTCCAATTCAATTGCTAAATTGCTTAATTAGAAGATACATATAGATATAAGTATAGATATCTTCTAAATTTTAAATTTATTTTTAAAGCTATATCTATATATTTGAATTTCAAAAAGTCTTCATGCTATAATGATACTCTTCTTTGTTAGTAATACCTAATCCTGCTGTTTTAACTGTTATATTCCCTAAATACACATTCTGTTTGTTCAGGGGCTCGTTTTGAAGTGGGGACGAGAGGGGTAGGCCCAGGATCACCGACTCCTGCTAAACATTGGACAGTTTTTACATAGTTAACATTTATGGAATGTTTCCTATGTGTGGAGGACTAAAGCATTTTGACTATATTAACTCAGTTCATTCTAACAGCAAGCCTATGGTTACTGCTATTATTCCTCTGTAATGGTGGGTGGGGACGCTGACACCAAAAGGTTGAGTCATTCAACCAAGGTCACATAGGTCACATCACCAGTAAGTGGTGTAGTCAGATTAGAATCCAAGGAGTCCCTTGCTTTAAAAGACTCCCCTGATAAAAGTTCCTTACCTACTAAATCGTTGAATACTACGGGTTCAGCCCAAATTTCAGGGGCAGTGCTTAAGGAAATGAAAACATTTTCCTAAGATAACACACACTAGATAACAAGAGCAGATGCTTGGATCTCTGCTGTGCTCAGGACACGGAGAAAAGGCTCCTTCCCACGCATCCACTTGGGTCCCACCTTAGCTTTTCCTGTCTCTGCCTGGAATCACCAGAGGAACCCAGGAACTGGCTGGAAGAGGGGAGGCAGGAAACCGCGATCCGACCCCGGAGGGAAGCCCGTCGCCGCCAACAAAAAAGTGGAACCTGAAAAGTCTTTCTCGTGGTTATGTGACTCCAGCAAAAGTTTAGGGATAGTACTGTGGCCAGAGCTAATAGGGGGTCCATTACGCCGAAGGTGCGAGACGACGGGAGTTACTACGCTTGGTCCCCAAAGGCAACCTGACAACAAGGGATTCCCCAGGTTCCTGATGGGGATCCGCACTCGTGGGTTCTGAGGGTCCCACAATTCTCCGTGGCCGGCCGCTCATTCTCAGAACTTCCAGCCCTGAATCGGTTCCCAGGGGCCCTAGAAGCACCTAGAGGGCTACTTCTTCAGAATCTGGGGTTGGCTGGGCCCCCATCCTTAGCTCAGAGGGCTGGGCTGCACCTCGATCTTTCTGGCCAATCAGGAGCCACGTACTCACGCTCGCTTTCCTGGCCCGCCCCTCCCGTCTCCACGGAAACGATCCGGCTGTCTGCTCCAAGGCCTGCCGCTTCGGTGCTGTCTAGCTGGGCTGTGTCCATTGTTTGTAGTCGGAGTGATTTGGTCAGGCCCCCTCTGAGGCTTCGTAAGTGACTCCCGGGAGCACCGAGCCAGAAGCTGACAAGGTCGGGGGAGAGGTGTGACTGAAGAACGAGTAGCACAAAAGGGAGAGTCAGGCTGAGAGGCGGGTCAGGCTTAGAAATCCTGGAGACAGTGTGTAGGTGAGTTCTTTACTGCCGCCCCGCTCCCACCCTGTGCGTGTTAAAACCGAATACGGGGAAGGAGAGACAAAGCCAAAGCCAGCTTGGGCTCTGCACCCGGGATGTCGGAATGAGGGGTGTTGGGGCGCAGCTCCAGTCAAGGGACTGGATGGGGAACGGAGACTGCGCCGGTCTTGGCTGCAGGAGCAGTCAGTGGCCGCACAGATCGTGGCCCTGAGACCCGCAGATCCTGCTCCTTGAGAACCATTTGTCTGTCTGCAACCAGACACTCGGGCAGCCCTTGGCGCATTAGGGTGCCCACACCTGTCCCGCTCTTGGGACACCTATGAGTCATTTTTCTCGAGAAAGAAAGAGAACTCTTAACTTTATCATTTTCCCCAGGGACCTGTGATCAGCAAGGCAGGACTGAGGTGGCGAAGGCTCATGCCTCCATTTTACAGGTGAGAAAGTGAGGCCTTGGGAGGTCTACAAGTTTGGTCCTTCCCAAAGTTCCACAAGTGGTTGTTGACAAGAGCTGAGA
Organism: Tonatia bakeri; assembly: GCA_004024845.1. Classification (NCBI taxonomy): domain Eukaryota; kingdom Metazoa; phylum Chordata; class Mammalia; order Chiroptera; family Phyllostomidae; genus Tonatia; species Tonatia bakeri. The sequence continues at coordinate 45,590 of PVIA01008850.1, read as the reverse complement.
CTATGATCAGGATCTGGGATCCTTTTCAAAGACTCTGGGTGCTCTGGTAGTAAATCCATTATTGCTATTGTAACAAGTAGGGGAGAGCAATGGACTTTTTAATTGATGAACAAAATAAGAAAAACAATAGAAATAATTTAACTACCCTGCTATTATTTCTATTAGCAAGCAATTAGAATGATTTTTATCGTTCTTGTTAATAATAAAAGACGAAAGCCTTGAGGCTCAAGAGGTTAAATTATATAGAGCACCTGCCTCCCTGGAGGGACTAAACTTTTTGGAACCGGGATGGGTTTCGTGGACGGGGGGTGGAGCCCAGGCGAGCTTTGCTCTCCCACCTGTTTGTGTTGGGAACCTTTGGATTAAACTAGGAGATCAAACTGCTTTCATGCTCAAACTAGCATTGTACCCTTGAAGTTTCTAGAGGGTCAGAAATAAAGTATTCTTGGGTGCCATCCTCATAGCTCTCTTGGTCCTTGAAAGGAAACAGAAACATTTTTGGGCTCTTTCTGACCTCTTTGTAAGGGGGTTAGGGTTATATCCCATTAGTATGTGGGGATTGTAGAGGGTTTGGGAATTTCAAGTCATGCCTAGCCTTTCATTCCTCCTTTCTTCACCTCTGCTCAGCATCCTCAACACTCCACCCTTACCCAAAAGAAGAGCACAAAGTAGGAAGGAATGTTCACTATTTATCTCATTGTCTGATCCCAGGTGAGTGGGATTGTCTTTCTTATTTCTGAATGCCTCTGAATTCTCCCTGGGTAGTGTGAGTAGTGGAAGTGGTCAGGGAATGGATGGACCAGATAAAATAAAATACTGTACGTTCCTCTCTTGCCTCCGAAGTCTCCTATGCATCAAGCCCCTGCTTCCCATCCAGTATCTTTTCCCAACATTTACTCAGTCATTCAAGTCTTTTATATAATTCCTATTGTTGGTGCTCTGAGATAAATAGAAGAATGTCTTTCCTTAACATTGGGGAAATAAACCATATGAAATCAATAATAATTTCTAAAGTTATTACATATTAAACAGTGCTAGAATGAGTGGCACTTAAAAGATGGGAACAGCAACTCATATTTGGATAATAGCTATGGTATAGGAGGATATCTTTTCAGACAGGAAGACCACCATTTAATCTCAGGCACAATTTGAGGGAACAAATAATGGAAATGGGGCTAGTTGCAGTAGAGAGTAAGTATGAATGTGTAAGGTGAGGCCATTATTGAGGGCTGTTAATATTTAATTGGGCCCATGCTGGTGAGGCTCAGTTAGTTAGAACGTCCTCCCTACACCAAAAGGTTGGAGGTTTGATTCTTGGGCAGGGCACATACCTAGATTGTGGGTTGGGTCCCTGTCAGGGCGCCAATGGGAGGCAACTGATCAATGTTTGTCTCTCACATTGATGTTTCATGCTCTCTTTCTCTCCCCTTCCCCTCTCTTTAAAATAAATAAACATTTAAAAAAATTTTTAAATATTTAATTGGTTTCATTTATTCTTGTGTACCACTCAGAGTCTCCTGCACATCAGCCAGAGGCAGCCATCATTGACTTATAGTCCTTTATATAACACTTAATATGCAAACATACTTACTAATCTGTACAAACACTAATATGTATGTATATATATACAGACATATGTACAAATATACACATATGGGTTTATCTAAGATATATATATAAAGAGAAATTGATATATATAAAATATTTTGAAATTTAAAAATTTGCATAAAGTGAAATCTTATTTCTTTTTACTCATAGGTTTGCTTTGAAAGCTCATCATCCCCAAATCTAATATATACAATCACTTTCATTTTTCAATTTCTTTATAGTTTCAAGTATTTTAAAAGTTTAATTCTGAAACTTAAGCATTCTTTTTTCTTCCCACTTAAAATTTTTCTCATAACATTTCTCCATTGATTGTGGATCTACCTTTTCATATTCAAATTACTGAATTCTTTGTATACACACATACACATATGTAACACAGATTACTTTTGCCCCTGACCTGTTACATGGACCCATTTCTCCATTCTTATACTGGTATCAGAATGTAATTAATCTTGTTCCTGTACATGTGGTGTATTTAATGGGTAATGAAGAAGAATTTAGCTTTCATTTTTCACTCAGTCACTGAGGATAAGGAAAAGGAAGAAAGACAGCTTACATATTGGGAATATTCCATAGAATAACATTATGATGATTTCTATTTTGGGAAAAAAGAAGTTAGTAACTTTTAGATATTGAATATATTAACCTTTCAGTATGTTTTATTAGTATAGTGTATCAGATAAAATACAGGCACTGGACTTACTACCTAAACTTGTTTCATGCCTCTACAACTTCTTGGTTATGGAAACTAGATTCAGTTACTTAAACAGTCTCATCTGAACTGGGAAAATAGAACCTACTATATAGAATCTTTAAGAAGGTAAAATGAAATAAAATGTGTAAAAAAACTTAGTACAAGCCCTGGCTGATGTGGCTCAGTAGACTCAGTGCTGGCCTGTGAACCAAAAGGTTGCTGGTTCAATTCCCAGTCAGGGCACATGCCTGGATTGTAGGCCAGGTCCCCAGGGTATGCAGTGGGGGGCATGCAAGAGGCAACCACACATTGATGTTTCTCTCCCTCTCTTTCTCTTTCCCTTCCCCTCTGTCTAAAAATAAATAAATGATATATAAAAAAACAACAACAAACAGCATAGTTCTTGACAAATAGAAATAATAATTAGCTGCTATTATTTAAAATATGCATATCTGATATAACTTTCTAGTCACTAAGACATAAGAACTAAGGCAGGTAATCTAGCTTTTTTTTTTTTTTGCCAGATGGTATCATTATTAAAGTAAGCCATCTTTCCCTCAAGAGTTTGATATCACCTTTATCATGTTTATAATTCATTGCTATATTTGAATCCATTTCCAGATTTTTAGTGTTTTTCATTGATTTTCTTCTCTATTCCTATATCAACCCTGTGATATAATTACAGAGGTCTTATTAAAGTTTCAGTATACCATTGGGTTAGTCTCTCCTTACTATTTTTCACAATTTTTCCTTTTTCTCATGGAAGCACCTCAAATTAGTTTGTCAGACATATATACCCTTCCTCACAGCTTTTTAATACTATATCTTGATTGGGAGCCCATTAAAAATGTAGATAGGTGTTGTGAGAATGAAATTATATTTATTTCTCTAAGATGATGGAGTATTTCTAAATTCTGAGGCCATCTTTATATAGGTTTTAAGTGTTTTTGTTAAGTTTTAAAACTTTATATGTATATATATATTTTTTAAATATTTTATTTATTTATTTTTAGAGAGGGAAGGGAGGGAGAAAGAGAGAGAGAGAAACATCAATGTGCGGTTGCTTGGGGCCATGGCCTGCAACCCAGACATGTGCCCTGACTGGGAATCGAACTTGCGATGCTTTGGTTCACAGCCTGTGCTCAATCCACTGAGCTACGCCAGCCAGGGCTTTAAAGCTTTATATTTTTAAATTACTGTTGTAAATATTATTTTAAAAGTAATTATTTATTTAGTCTTTATTGTATTTTTCCCATTACCATTTATTCCCCTTACACCCCTTCCCGCCAGCAGTCACCACACTGTTGTCCATGTCTGCAAGTCCTTTTTCCATTTTCTCAATCCCTCCACCCCCAACCCACCCCCCATGATTATTACTTATATGTCCAAACTCTTTTTCTAAATTATGCAATTGGATTTTGTATATTGATTAATTAGAAATTTTATTGTGATGTGTTACATAATGCTAAAGACTATATTAAAACATGTACAATTTAAAATATAATAACATGGACACCTACCATCTAGACCAGCAAATACTTTTCAAAGTCCCCTGATAATCCCAGTTTCATTCCCTCTCTCTCCTAGAGATAGGCAACTGCTATCTTAAGTCTTGTGTTTATTATTCCTTAGTTTTTAAAAATAGTGTTAACTACCTACATCTGCATCTCTAAGTAAAATTGCTTAGTTTGCCTATTTTTTTTAAGATTTAATTAATTTATTTTTAGAGAGAGGGGAAAGGAGGAAGAAAGAGAGGGAGAGAAACATCAATGTGTGGTTGCCTCTCACATGGCCCCCACTGGGGACCTGGCCAGGCCCACACTCCAAGCATGTGTCCTGACTAGGAATTGAACCAGTGACCTTTCAGCTCTCAGCCCATACTAAATCCACTGAGCTATACCACCCAGAGCTAGTTTGCCTATTTTTGAACATTTTAAAAATGGAATCACTGTATATATTCTCCTGTCAATGGCTTCTTTAGCATAATGTTGGATTTTTATTTTTCTGTGCTTTTTACTAAATGAGGGACTAGTAAGTTCATTTATTTTCCACACTGATACCAGTTCTCAGTCCTGGAGTCTGGGTTTCTGAGCATTCCAATTTTTAAATTTTATTTATACATTCATTTATGTTAAGGTAGACTTATCTTTAAAATTTTTAACCTGTATTTAATAAACATAAAAATAAAAGAGCACTGAATTTTCTCATTTTTGAGTTATTTGTGATTAATGTTTCATTGTGCAGTCATGGATCTTGAGAATTTACTTAATCTTTTACAACCATTGTTTACTAATTTGTAAAATGGAGGTAATGGTTTCTACAAGATCGGACTGTTGTGAGGATTACTTGAAATATATGTGAAGCACTTACTTGAAATATATGCAAAGTTATCAGACAAATGCTATATAAATGTTTCTTATGATGGTGACAGCGTTCAATGACTAGAAATGTTATTTAGCCATTTGACAACCATTACTATGTCTCCTCTTACCTTTCTTGTTTTTCTTCATTATTGAATTTTTTTCTTTTTCTATTTGATTTGCCACTTGTAACCCGATGAATGTCTTTTTCTTTGTTTTCTCACTTAGATTTCTTCTTTCTGGAAAGCCTCGTGTTTGACCAGATGGCAGTAACATTTGAAGATGTGACTGTTATTTTTACTTGGGAGGAGTGGAAATTTCTGGATTTCTTTCAGAAAAAGCTCTACAGAGAAGTTATGTGGGAAAACTACACAAATGTCATGTCAGTAGGTAAATTTATCCCAGCTCTTAGGGAATAGTTTCTTCTAGGATCAGTTTTGTTGAATATTTTGGTTATTTATCTAGGTATTGTATTGAGGTAGAAGAAATAGTCTTAAAAATCTGTCTTAAATCAGATGACAAATATAAGATAATCAAAGCAAGGCATCTTTCAAGATACCTAGGCTGTGTAATTAATAGGAATTTGTGACTGTTATCCTTACTTACTTTCTGGATTGCATTTAAAGCATAGGTCTCCACAAACTATTATCACTTTTGTGTGGTTCTAAATTTGTTCTCACTTCATACTATTTGAATAACTTAGCTTTTGCTGTATACCAAACTATCTCAAACTTAGTGACTTAATAAATTATTCTTTTTTATGATTCTAATTGGTTAGATGGGATGACTATCATAGAGTAACTTGCTTGAGGATGGATGGTCTAAGATTAAGTTAGATAGCATGACTCACGTCTGGCATCAGTGGGAATAATGGGTATCAGTGGAATACATGTCCCTCTTCAAGCAGGCTAGGCTGAGCTCATTTCCATGCTGGTGGCCACAGTATTTTCAAAACCAGCAAGACAGAGGACAAGCAGCAATGCACAAGCACTTTCAACTTTTCAAGTCTCTGCTTATATCACTTTTGCTATTGTCCCACTGACTGAAGCTAATTGTACTGCCAAGCCTGAAGTCATTGTAGAAGGGGGACACCGAAAGATACAGATAACAGAGAGAGTTAATGCCACTATTGTTTTTAGACAATCTGTGACATCATCTGAGAACAGAAAAATAGAAACCGTATTTCATTTCTTAAAATAATGCTCCAAATAGAGTAATCTAATTAAATCTCCTCTTAAAGACTATTTCCATGAAGCAGTTGGCCTTACTGTTTTATTTCTAAGAGTACCCAGTAAGTAGTAGATGCTCAAGATATGTTTGTGGAATGAATAAGTGAGTGAACGAATACATATATACATGAACAAACCAATGAATTTCAAACCCAAATATGGAGTGGCTAACTCATAACCCTTCTTTCCCACTCCCACCCACACATATATTCCTATAATTCTGAAGGTCATTGATTGAAGTACTTAGAAATATTTAAACACAGCCTTCATATCATCATTGGGTTATCTGTTTATTCTCCTAGGAAACTGGAAGGAGAGCTACAAGCCCCAAAAAGAAAGACTCAGATATTTAGAACATGAAAATCTTTTTCGCTGGCAAGGTTGGAGAAATGTTAGCCCTCAGACATATGAGAACCAGAACTATGTGGGAACTGTTCGAGGGATAGATTCGAAAGACCAAAAGCAGCAAGACCTTTTCCACTATCAACAATGGTTAGTGCTCTCCACACAAGTACCAGGTTATGGGAACTATGAACTGACTTTCGAAGGCAAAAGTCCCAGGAACTTAAAATGTACAAAGTTTATACCTTGGCAATCCTTTGACACAAAACACACTCAAAAAAGTGGTAGAGAAATTTATATGAGTGATCTACATGGTTTTCAAGGAAGCAGATACTCTATGGGCATATCCAGGAAAAATCTCTCCATTGAAAAAGAACAGAAGCTCATAGTTCAGCATTCTTATATCCCAAAAGAGGAAGGTCCTCCAGAGTACATTGAGGAGATATGCCAAAATGACCTACTGAAAGATTCTGTGGAACAGAAATACTGTGGATGTAATAAATGTAAGGGGATTTGTTATTGGAACTCACAATGTGTTTTCCACAAGAGAAATCAACTTGGAGAAAAGTTTTACCAGTGCTCTGTTAGCACAGCATGTTTCTCTCAGGGATCAGACCTATACAGACATGCGAAGATCCATATAGGTAAGAAGCTGTGCAGATGTGGTGAAGCTGACAGTAACTTTAGTCAGAGCATAGGTGTTCATTTGCATCAGAAAGTCCACACAGGGAAGATTCCTTTTGTATGTAGTGTGTGTGGTAAGGGCTTCCATCAGACCTCTAGTCTTCACAGTCATCAAACAGTCCACAGAGAAGAGAAACTCTATAAACTTGAGTGTCGTAAGGACCTCAGTAGAAATTCATTGCTTCACATTCACCAGAGGCTTCACATAGGAGAGAAGCCTTTTAAGTGCAATCAGTGTGGCAAGAATTTTAGTCGGAGTTCAGTACTTCATGTTCATCAGAGAGTCCACACAGGAGAGAAACCATATAAATGTGATGAGTGTGGTAAGGGCTTCAGTCAGAGCTCAAATCTTCGAATTCATCAGTTGGTCCACACAGGAGAGAAGTCCTATAAATGTGATGACTGTGGTAAGGGCTTTACCCAGCGTTCAAATCTTCAGATTCATCAGAGAGTGCATACAGGAGAGAAGCCTTACAAATGTGACGACTGTGGGAAGGACTTTAGTCACAGCTCAGATCTTCGCATTCATCAGAGGGTCCATACGGGGGAGAAACCCTATACTTGTCATGAGTGTGGGAAGGGCTTTAGCAAGAGTTCAAAGCTTCATACTCATCAAAGAGTACATACTGGAGAGAAGCCCTATAAATGTGAACAGTGTGGCAAGGGGTTTAGTCAGCGGTCACATCTTCTCATTCATCAGAGAGTCCATACAGGAGAAAAACCCTATAAGTGTGATGACTGTGGAAAGGGCTTTAGTCACAGCTCTAATCTTCATATTCATCAGAGAGTCCACACAGGAGAGAAGCCTTATCTATGTGCTAAGTGTGGTAAGGGTTTCAGTCATAGCTCAGCTCTTCGAATTCATCAAAAAGTACACACAGGAGAGAAATCCCATAAATGCCATGAGTATTATAGGAGGTTTGATCAGAATTCACATCTTTACAATAATCACAGAAAAAACTTATAATTCTGGTCATTTACCGCTTCAATCACAGCTTAACCTTAGGCCCAATAAATGCTGCTGGGAAGAAATTCTATAAATAACCCAAGTAATCCCATACAACATTCACAGTTTCCTCTAACAACCACTAAAAATCATTTGCTTCAAGAGGATATCCTTAGGAGGATTCCTATGTATTTAAAATTAAAGTGTATTTTTCTTTTTCTACTATAAATATTATATGTACTATGAAATATATAAAAGACTTAAGGTGAAAATTCATTCTGTTTCATTCTTGTCTTTTTTTCTCTGTACATTTTTATGTGCATGAAATCATACTGTGTGATCAACACTTCAAAACATTTATTTATATTTTGGTTTAACTGAAATTGGCTAACTATCTATGAAATAGCATCTTGACTCTCCTGTAAAGTCCCTAAGAAGCCACAGAAAAAAATGAAAACATAAAACTTGAAACTCAAATTGGTAGCCTGTTGCTCAGCTGTGGAAGAATTAATATAGGGTAAGTAAAATTTAATTACTTAAATTTTTAATTACTTATAACAACAGATAAGAAAATACTGTATCACCCCTTTATCTTAGATAGGGTATCAAGATGTTAAACCTGTCAACCAGAAAACTCAGGAATCATCCTTTTGGTGCAGGCATGCTGCTCTTTGGGGTTACCAGAATGCACTCTCAGCCATTCCTTTTCCCAGTTTTCCGCATTCATAGGTTCAGACACCAAGTAACAAGAAATAACCAGATGTAGCTCTCCGAGTAAGATGTGGACAAACGCTGATAGAAGTGAATATTAGAAACTAATGATACTATTGGTTGAAAACTAAGAGATTCAGGCCATAGAATTTGATTTAATCTCAGTAGAAAAGAGTAGTATTAGAGAAATATCTGCTAGAAGCAGAACTGATCTCAGAGCTATGTGTAAATTATTAACTGAAGCAAATTATGTAAGAAGAGAGAATTCACCATTATAAAAATGGAGTCAATAGGAATATACAATAGTTAATACATATACACAAAATCTAGCTGTATATACACACATACACTATATATGTATCTGTATATATATATGTACATATATATACACTATGTATATTACAGAAGACATATATTTATTTTTATTTGGATATCACTTCCCAAGAAAACAATTAAGTAGACCTTCTTAGGGAAATAAGAGGAAATTGCAGTACTGAAGAAAGGAATATAACTGTAAAGACTTAGAACACCATTGCGCTAAAAATGAGCAATTTTGGTCTCCTAAAGAAACTTTTAAAAATTGGTATCCTCAACAGGATGACAGAAAACTTGAAATCAATAAAACTAGAGTAGAAATCCATAGTATAGAAAAACTTCTAAGATAAGAAAATATAAAATTGAAGGACTACAGGGAAATTTAAAACACCGTATCCAAGTAAAAGGCAATAAGGAGCAGAATTGACACTGCAGAATATCAAGCACTGTAATGAATAAACGAGATGATTTTAAATGTATAAATAAGTGATAATGAATTGGAAACAATGAGAGAAAAGATATGAAGCACAGAGAATGGAGATTCCGATGTAAGAATTAAAGGTGTTTCTAAGGAAGATAAAATAACACTTGGAATAGAATCAATGATCAAAGAAGTTCCTGAACTAAAAGCATTTGCTCACTAGATTTCTAGGAAAAACAAGTATTGCAGAAAGAAAAATTCTACAAAATTAAAAAGGGAGGATGGATAAAGACCTCAGCAATAGTAAATGTCGAAAGACAATGGAACAACATCTTGGAATTGTGAGATTAAAAAATATGTTATCATCTACAGTTTTTTTTAAATTAACTGCATTGTCTTTTATATGTGCTGGTAACAAATTAGATATAAACCAGAAAAACAGAAAACATATATGTGCCTTTTTTTTTAAAGAGCTCAAGAATGTGGCCATGATACTAAAGGACTGGTGATCAGCCCTAATATTAGCTAAACATGCCATTAAGTCTGAATAATTTGTTTACAAAACTTAAGAAATTTTAAATAGTTGTGCATGAAAATTTTTAATATACAGCCCTGGCTCTGTGGCCCAGTGGATTAAGTGCTGGCCTGTAAACCAAAGGGTCACCAGTTCGATTATCAGTCTAGAGTACATGCCTGGGTTGCAGGCAGGGTTCCTGGTGTGTGGGTGAGCACGAGAGGCAACCACACATTGATGTTTCTCTCCCTCTCTTTCTCTCTCCCTTCCCTTCTTTCTAAAAGTAAATAACATCTTAAAAGTATTTAATATACAAATGCTAAGTATAAAAGCAGGTTATATATAAAGTTTGGGTGGGAGAGTAGTTGTCAGATGAAAAAAACAGTTAAGTTTGAATTTCAGATATACATGAATAATTTTTTAGTGTAAGTATGTTCCAAATACTGCATGGGACTTAGACTAAGAAATTGTTCATTTATATGAAATTCAATTTTACCTAGGCATGCTGTGTTTTTACTTGCTAAATCCAGCAACCTTATGGGGAAAGGACAACAAAAGGAAGTGTGCTATGTATCTGATCTTAAGTGGCAGGACTCGCTACATTTGCTTCTTGACTTTAATAATTCAAGAAATAAAGGTCTAATGGATATATTATTTTACAATGTTAGAAACTGCAACTAATAAAACTAAAATATACCTTCAAAACAGGAGGCAGTAAAAATCAAAGAATATTAGTCCATATAGCAAAAGACAGAAAAACAAATTCCAAAAACAAGACACCCCCCCCCCCCACCAAAAAAAAAGAAAAGTAGAGAACATAGATCAAGGGAGAGAAATCCAAATTTATCAAAATAGGTTAAATCCTCCATTTAAAAGTTTTAAAACCCCTGATTGTGTTAAAAAATTTACTTATGTGCTATTAAAAAGGAAAAGGTTAAAGCAAAATGATAAATTGATTAACTATTCAAGATTGATTTATTAATAAAAAAGAACAGTCTAAGGTTTACTAGGCAGACATAAAGGAATGTCTACAATATGTCTTGATTAAGTTAAAATGAACTAATTCGACCCATTACGGTGGGTAAAAAATACAAAGATCAATAGTTCCTTAAACTCATGCAGTAATCAGAAAATATAATGGGTAGAAAAATGTGGTTTATAAAAACACCAAACTGTCTTCACAAGGAACAAATAAAAATGTAGAATGAAAATAATGAAAAATAAAACACAATTGAAATTAAAAGAGAACTTAATAGAGGTCTTATTTGTTTTTAGAGGGAACATTCCTAAGTAAATTTAAATCTCATCAAAACCTCAATGACATTTGAAATAAAGAGATTCCACAATCTTTTAATAGACATTGGAGAACAGGAGAAATGATTACAGGAAAGATTAACATGATTGTCTTAATGTAACAATAAATGATATATTGAAGTTAAAAAATGGAGAACTTGAATGTACATTTGAAAAAATGTTCAGAAAACTAAACAGTTTAGAAATAGACCAATGTATAAATTATATAACATATTTACTACATATGCTTATATATTTTACATATAATAAAATTCAATGACTGGGAAAAGGATTATTCAATAAATAGTACTAGGAAAATTATTTCTTTTGTGAAAAATAAAATTAAGTTCTCATTTCATGACTTACAACATATATACATACACACACATGCACAAGTTTTTAAGTTATGTTCCAAGAACCTCTGTGTGGTTTCATGAAGGCTGGTATATCATCCATATTTATATTATTTGTATATAAGATAAGCACAAGATTTCACTTTTTTTAAAAAAAGGAGGTTCTACCACTTTAGACAAACTGGCAGGCATAAAATACACAGGGAGAGGTTAAGAACAGTAGAGGAAATAGAGAAGCCAAAGAACTTATATGTACAACCCATGGACATGAACTGGGGGGAGAGGAATGCTGGAGGGTTTGGGGGTGCAGGGCAGAGGGGAGATAAAGGGGAGAAAAATATTGGGACAACTGTTATAGCATAATCAATAAAATAAAAAAGAAAAGATAAAATAAATAAAATCTAAAAGAACCCCAACTCACTAAAGTGGATTTTTTAATAGTCGGAAACACACACACACATATGCATTTTTCGAGTTAGGTAAAATGGAGAAACCCAGAGACAATACCTAGAAATTTGACCACATAAAGTTCTTTAAGCTGTAAGTTAAGAACATAAGGAAGTCAGGCAACAACAGGAAAAATATTTGTCACAATTGTGACAGTTATGAATTTTTATAAATTTAATAGATGGACATCTAGTAAAAATGGCAAAAGATATCAACAGATTAAAGCAGTGAAATACCACTTTTATTAAAAATTATAATAGCTATTTTCAGTAAGAGTACCAAGTAAGGTATATTTATATACTACTTATGTTGAGGAAAAATTGATACAGACTTTTTAAAAAAGCTATTTGGCAAATCATGAGTCTTAAAATTGTTGCCACTCTTTCCTTCGGTGAGTTCATATCTACCCACATATTCCATGGAAATAGAGCTACACACTATTAGTGAACTTGTATTCGCAAAGAACAGAGATCCACTTAGGTCATCTCATTATAAAATCGAGTTATACAACATTATGCTTTAAAATACCATTTTTTAAAAATCCAAGGACAGAAGCTTCAATAGGGGAACTTGCTCTACAAAGCCAGACAATGAGGTTCTATTTCAAGAATTTATTTCTCTTTAGGTACCCTCCTTTTTCTCTACAGACTGACCTCCTCCTGTTTACTCATTCTATGTATGCTTTTAATTGCCATCACATGCCTTGTGGGGGGGGCTCCGCCCATAGAGGCTCACCCCCCCACTCCCTGCATCTGCCACAGATGAAAATAAGTCTACCAAGACCTGATCTGCTTGGGGAGGAAAGGTGACTCATCTCACAAAGGACAAGGGCCCCGGAGCCATTTCCTCAATGGGTTTTTACTGGGTCAATTTGCACATGAATACAGGTAAAGCTCAATCGTCATTGTCAGGCAGTAAGGATCAAACAATAGACAGCATTCAAAGAAATATGAGGACTTATTCTGAGTCAGGGTCAGTTGGCTAAAGAGCTATAAAACTTTGGGAAACAAACTCATTTTGTGCTTAGACCCTTATCAGAAAATCGAGGGCATTCTTAGCAAAGCAGGTTTCACAGGATTTTATATATTCTTTCTTAGGCTTGATTGCCCCTAGGGCCCTTTCCAGCAGGGCCACACCCAACTCCGGCCTTGTTTTAGGCTTAAGTCAGGCAGGGAAAGTAAGGCAGCCAAGAGTTTAGGAGACTTCTTGTAGAGAATGAGGACTAAGGCTATGTCAAAACCAAGGGGTGAGGGTCCATCACCCCCTTTTTCTATAGCCCCCCCAAGTCCTTCCCTGAGTGTCCCTTCTTAGGTCATCCCTCCCTTGAGGAATCTTACCGTCATTGGCTAACCAGTCATCTTCCCTGGGCCAAGCAGGGTTAAGTAAAAGGGGACAGAGGCAGTGCCCCTGCCGGGGAGATAAGCTTTGTCTCTTTAGTGACTTAAGGTCCCAAGGTCTCTTTACTCAGCCTTAGCCATGGGGGGTTACAGCTTCTCAAACCAGGCAAGGTGGTTCCCAACAATGCCTGAAAATATTTTTTTCAATTCTGTTACCCACTACTAACTTGTAACTTCCTTCTGGATTGCTATTCAGATTTCTGAATGGGGGAAGATGATTGATTTAAGTTAACAAGCCTTTGAGGGCACGCTAAAGCACAGGCTACTCATAAGCCTCTGATCTGGCTATCTTTGTATCAGATTTTCATTCTGGTCCCTTAAGATATGATCAGGGGTGGTGATAAGGTATATAACGTGGTTGTTAAGGACTGATGTTCAAATAGGTTTTCCCCAAAAGTGGTGGGTTTGGGTTAAGCACTCTAAGTCACATTAGAACACACACAAGGGGAAATGAATGTTCAAGACATTTATTGCAGTACATTTTGTTGCCCTCTCCCCCAAATAGAAGGTCAAATAAATTATGATGCATTTATATGATGTTATATAGTCATTAAAACATATTTTCCAAGAAAATTTTAATGATTAAGCTTATGGTACTAAAAGTATAAAATATAGAACTACATATGGAGTAAGATTCTATTTATATATTTATATGGATATTTCCTTAGGGAAAGTATTGGGTATATTAAAAACATTAGTGTGTCTCTTTGATACGATGAATTGTGGTTATCTTTATTTTCTTCAAGCTTTTCAGTATTTTTATATTTTTATTGGTGTTTTATTTTCATAAAAAAATAAAAATCACCTTTTTGCATATAACATTTAAAACACAGCATGCCATTCCATTGTGGGGCCTTACTATAATTACCTCTATTATCAGGGGTTTAGACTTTTCATTTTATACCATGAGATGAAAAGCCACACATGTCATTATGTGTAAAGTGTCCTACTAGGTAATTTTAATGATAGTTTTCTATATTCAATTACTAGGTTAAAAGATAGGAGGCAGAGGGTGTGACTTGTGCAAAGAAACAGGATAATGAGATTACATGATGTATACAGCTAGCTACAAGTACCTTGGCACTGTGGGGGTACAAAGTAGAAAAGCAGGAGAGGTTAGAGGACAGATCATGAAGGACTTCCTCTACCAAGCTAAAATTTTCTATTGGTCATGGAAAAACATGAATGGAGCTTACATGAAGGAGCAACACTATCATTTGAAAAAGATAACGTTAAAAACAACACTGTGGAGACTGCATATGTTGGAGAGCCGGGGAAGAGAATGAGCAAGAATGGAGATCACCAGACCATTTACCAGACAATTAGGGTGGTATCAGTGAGTTTTGATGGTAGGAGGCAGTGTGCTTTTAAAATTTTTTTTTCTTATTAGTGTGCTCACCAGAGTAAATTTGGAAAATATATTCACTAAAAACCTACGTTAAATGTAGTATGAAAAACCATTGGAGGGTTTTAAATGACATGATCCACGTTTAAATTTTAAAAGGCTCAATCTGAGTGCTGTGTTAAGAATTGACTGAAGGTAGTATTGTAATGATGAGGTACTGCAGTAAACCCTAAGAGGGATAAAGTATTTACATAGTTTTAACAGTGGAGATAAAAGAAATCATCAAATTTTGATGTATTTTGAGTATGCTGCATATATCAGAAGGTAATTTTAAAACTGGATTTTTAATAGTATTTTAGTAGATAGAAAGAAGGCCAGAATACTTTACATAGAAGAGAAATTGTTTGTGGTTGACAAGAAGGAAAACTTGTATAGCAGAATACAGATAGTGAAGTCAATCTGTCCAGGTTAATGATTTCATGTTGGGTGGGGTTGAGCTACTCGTAAAGAGTTTGTTTTTTCACCTGGATAATACAAAGCTGAGACTGTGCCATGGGACAGGTCAAGCCCGACCTTGGAGAGAAGTCAGGGGAGACTTTTCAGAGGAGTAGTTCTAATTTTAGTCCAAGATAAACTGAGATAAGTGTGTGCGTGTGTGCGTGTGTGCGTGTGTGCATGTGTGCGCGTGCGTGTGTGAAGATGGGTAAATGTGTTTCAAAGCAGAGTGAGTAAAATATGCAGTCTTAAGAATAAGTACGGCCTAGTGGTTAAAAGTGAGGCTACCTGAGCTCAGATCAGTTTTTATGAAGACAGAGTGTACCTCTACCTAATGCCAACAAACTGATAATCATTGGGTCAATAAAAACTGGGAGTGATGCAGACTGTCATCAGCAGGCCTGGTAGGACAAGTATTAGTCAGGCAGATCCTGTCAGATATGCCTGCCAAATTAATTGATTAAATCTTAATATATATTGATTATTGTACTAGACTCTGAAGAGGCTCCAAATTATACATACAATCTGTCTAAAAGGTAATATAAGGGTGTATTTTTGTTCATCTTCTCAGGCCCTAGAATTCCAAATACATACAGACCGCCATGAGTCATGCGTGCAGGTGCCTTTCACCAAACATTAAAATTACTTGGCAAATGAATTAGAGATTTAACGAGTTTGAAAAAATTTCCTGGTGAGCAGTAAAAAGCAAAGTAGCTGAAATATCTTAAGAACCTATTGGCCTTTACCTATTGATGGTATTAAGTTAGGATAATCATTTGACCTCTCTGAGCTTAAATTAAGTATTCTTAGATGTAAATTAAAGGGGTTTAAATAATGGGATTCCTCAGGTCCCTTTATCTTTTATCTCTAAAAAAGTGTCTACCATATAATAAAATATTAATTTTCACAACACACCTATTCTAGGAAGTCTTCTTGAAAGTTTGATGTCATTCTAATTTCACCCTTGTTTCAAGAAAGGCCCTACTAAACGTACTCTACATCCAGAGAAAGTCTGGCTGGAAAGGCTCACAATTAGCCCCAAGACACCAGCTGAGAGGTCCGGCGGGAAACCTCACCACATCTTCAGGCACCAAGTGGCAAGCGTTTTTCATGGTGCTGGGGACTGCAGGTTACCGCACACTTCTAATATCAATTGAAGAGAAGCCCAAAAGCCATAAAGGTTACCCGGTTTCCCTGGGAGAAAGTTGGGCATTCCAGTTCCGAAGAGCACACCGGAAGTCAAAATCCAAGAAGCTACCCTGCAAGCGGAACCCCACTGCGCTTGCTCAGGAAGATGGTCAGTGCCCAAATCTACCACACAGACTCCACCCACGCGACTACATTTCTGGTTGCCTCCCCACGGGGAGGGGCTGGCGGGCCAGGTTGAGCCTCTGTGGGAATCTGGTGTAGGAATTCACTAGAGATGGACTCGACAATTTGCGCAATGGCAGATTTTCGAAACTTTCTGCCTTCCCTGCCCTCTCAAATTGACTGGGCCGCCGTTGGCGAGCGGAGGGGTTAGACTTGATTTTTTTTTCTTTTTAATTAATAAGCCAGAGCTATGCATTTGTAGACGCACATCCTGAAGGCTGATGATTTCTTTTTTTTTAAATTAACTTTTTTTAAGCATTTTTTAAAAGATTTTATTTATTTATTTTTAGAGAGGGAAGGGAGAGAGAGAGAAAGAGAGAGAGAGAAACATCAATGTGCAGTTGCTGGGAGACATGGCCTGCAACCTAGGCATGTGCCCTGACTGGGAATCGAACCTGCGATGCCTGGTTCGCTGCCCGTGCTCAATCCACTGAGCTACACCAGCCAGCTGATGATTTCTTAAGATGAGGGAAGGGACTGCCTTTCCCTAGGAGGTTGCACGGGAAAGGAGTAAAGGACGGGGAGCTCCTACAGGGCTTAGATTAATAGTGGTTTTTCTCCATCCCAAAATGCAGTTTCAGTCATCTCGGATATCTTGCCCCCACGCTGGAGACTTAAACTTTGGCAAATCTGGTCTCTGGAATCCTGTGCCTGCACATCATTTGTCTAGTACCTGCCACCTTGTGTGACGTTGAGATATTAATCCTGGAGTGTCTCTAGATTCCAACCTTGTGTTGACATACTGTAAATGTTTAAGGATGGATGTTGTTGAAGACAGCATCGCCATAACTTCACACATCTTCAAATGATTCCAAATACATTGAAACTTTTTTTTTTTAGAATTTGGGAGTTTAGGAGCAAAGAGTCCATTTAAATTTTTACATGTATCCCATTCAGAAATATTTTCAGTTGCTTTTATATGAAAACAGATTCACGGGAAGGGAAAATTGACCGAAAAATTCCCTTCCTCTTTAAACTGTAGCACTCTATTTTAATAATTACTATATTCACAATGAAGCTGACAATTTTAAAACTGTATCAAGCAAGTCATGTACACTGGGTAGTCCTCATGTCAGTGTTCTCTCTCCATGTATGTATTATCTAGTAAACAGTGAACACAAATTACCTTGGAATCAAACAGCTAAGTAAATAGTAGCTGATGCATAACATTTAGATTGTCATAGATTCCAAGTATATATATGTCTGTACACATATATACATACGCACACATATGTATATACACATATGCATATACATACACATATGTGTACATATACATGTGTACATATAAATACATGTTTTTTCACTCAGAAGTCAAACCAGTGAGATGTTACCACTGTCCATCCATCAAGATGTAGAGAAAATTCTTATTCTTGGAAGCTTAAACTTCTGATAGCCTCTTCCCTTTCTTCCCTCAACCACTCTCCTTCTCTTTTCCTATGACTTGGTTGCCTCTATGATCTGCACATACTAGTTTCAAAGCAGATCTTTGGTTTTACCTCTTAGTGGGCAAAATTCCTCCACGGCTCTCCTGTTGTCTCCAAGTAGGGCACATGACAATCAGTACTCACCTTGAGATGGTCAGGCAGCTGGTGAGCAAACCCCAAGTGTCAGTTTTTGCTAGGTTGTGTTGTTTATGATTGCTTCAGTCTGGTATCTGCTATACTCGGTAAGACTACATTCATCTGCATAAACACAAACATCCAGATTTTTGAGAGTATTTATTACCACAGGATTTTTTAATGGACTTTCCCATAGTTTATATTTATCTTTGAATAGGTTTCCAAGAATCGTTACCTTTCTTTTCTAAAGAACAGGAAAAGTAAAGGCAAGACTCTTTTGAAAAAAAAGTCAAACAATTTCACAATTGAAAATATATTAACCTAAATGATGGTAGGCAGGGTAGAATCTATCCCTGTTTAAAAGTGTTCACTGTATTTATGATGAATTCTGGTGCTGCAATTTCTTTCATAGAATCATAAGTTTGACTCAGAAAACCTGAGCATGCATTTGGGGAATTTTTCATCCCTAAAGCTAGAATTTGTTGCATTTGATACATTTGGATTTAGTTGCTGAGTTAGCCTTATCCTTTGGTACATTATAATAATTGATGGCTATGATTTTTTAATTTACTATGAGCCAAACACTGTTAAATCGTTAAGCTCTAATAATATTAAAACCATACATTTGCATTTAATTTGCAATTCTTGTACTTAAGAAATAAGTACTATATTACATCATTTGAGCTGTATAATAATCAAAATGTAGGCCAGGTATCCCTACTCTCAGATGAGATATTAGAGTCCCAAGTTAAATAATTAGTTAAAGGACAAATTACTGGCAAATCCAGGATTAAAATACAGAAGTTTTATTTGTTATATACCTTAAGACTCTTTTAGTAGATGCTTTATAAGAAGCATTTTCATAAAAAAATAAAAAATCTTTCTCAGAGCTTCTGGCCAAGATGGAGGCATAGGTAGTTGCACTGTGCCTCCTCGCGCAACCAAAACTAAGGACAACAAAAATTGAGAAACAAAAAACAACCAGAACAGAGAGAAATGAACTGAATGGAAGTCTGACTACCATACATCCAAACCGGTAAGGAGCGGCAGAGTCGGAGGCCTACGGAAAGGGGTGAGGGGTCCTGGCAGGAAAGAGCAGTGGCTGACAGACACAGGTGCGCAGGGCCAGACGGCAGTTGGCAGACTGGTGGCAGACCCTGGGCGCGGGAGGCAATGAGTAGACCCAGTGAGGGGCACAAGGTGGCTGGCTGGCCGCAGCCACACATTCGCACGCAGATAGATTAGGCGTAAAACTCGCAACCCAGGGACCCAGCACTGGGAAACAAAGCCTAAGAGCACCAACTGAAAACACCTGTGGGAGTTGAGGCTGGGAGATTCTCTCAGCCTCGCAGGAGGCTCCTTGGGGAAACCCACAGAGTCCGAGAAAGTGCACAGGCCCACCCGCCTGGGAGCCCGCACCAGAAGGGCCCGTTTGCTTGTGGGAGGCAGCAAGGGGGACTGAGGTCCTGGAGAGAGCGGAGCAGGCGCCATTGTCCCATCTCAGCCCCTGCTCCACATACAACATCACAACCCAGCGACTGGGGTGCCCCAAACTGGTGAACGCCTAAGGCTCCGCTGCCCACGTAACAGCTGCAGCCAGATCAAAGGAAAATAAAAAGTAAAAAAGATGGCTCAAACAGAATTAAAATCCCCAGAGCCATTTTTTTTTAAGTGACTGAGAGATAGCTAACCTACCAGATGCACAGTTCAAAGCACTGGTGATCAGGATGCTCACAGAATTGGTTGACTTTGGTCAGAAATTAGATGAACAAATGCAGACTACAATAAGAGAAATGAAGGAAAACACACAGGGAACCAATAGTGATGGAAAGAAAACTGGGACTCAAATCAATGGAGTGGACCAGAAGGAAGAAAGGAACAACCCAACAGAGAAGAATGAAGAAACAAGAATTCAAAAAAATGAGGAGAGGCTTAGGGACCTCCAGGATACCTTTAAACTTCCAACATCTGAATTATAGGGGTACCAGAAGAGGAAGAGGAAAAGCAACAAATTGAAAACTTATTTGAACAGATAATAAAGGAGAACTTCTCCAATCTGGCAAGGGAAATAGACTTCCAGGAAGTCCAGGAAGCTCAGAGAGTCCCAAAGAGGTTGGACCCAAGGAGGAACAAACCAAGGCACATCATAATTACATTAGCTAAGGTAAAAATGAAGGAGAGAATCCTAGAAGCAGCAAGAGACAAGGAGACAGTCACCTACAAAGGAGTTCCCATCAGACTGTCAGCTGATTTCTCAAAAGAGACCTTGCAGGCAAGAAGGGGCTGGAAAGAAGTATTCCAAATCCTGAAAGGCAAGGACCTACATCCCAGATTGTTCTATCCAGCAAAGCTTTCATTTAGAATGGAAGATAAAGTGCTTCTCAGGTAAGGTCAAGTTAAAGGAGTTCACCATCACCAAGCCCTTATTATATGAAATGTTAAAGGGACTTACCTAAGAAAAAGGAGATTAAAAATATGAACAGTAAAAAAAAAGTCAATAAATGGAGGGTTAGCAACAGGGAAGTGGGAGGAGGAAGGAAGGGGGAAAAGATATAGAGAATAAGTAGCATAGACAGTAGGGAGAAAATAGACAGGGGGAGGGCAAGAACAGTATGGGAAATGTAGACACTAAAGAACTTATGACACATGAACATGAACTAAAGGGGGGAATGTGGGTGGGAGGGGGTGGGCAGGGTGGAGGGGAGCGAAGGGGGAAAATGGGACAACTGCAATAGCATAATCAATAAAGAATTAAATAAAAATCTTTCTCAGATGCTTTTCTCCAGCTACCAAATTCATTGTCTTCTATAGAGATATCTCTTAGTTCTCCTTACTAAAGAGGTACCTACAAAGTAAACTTTATAATTATTTGTGAAATAATCTTCTCAATGAAATATTTTTTATAGTTTAATGTGAGAAGATTCAACATCTCAAGTCTTCTCATCCAGAAACATTTTTCCATTTACTAAAAATATTTTTTGAGGCTAGTGGGGTATATATAACTGAATTTACTTATTATATCTAAGTTTTTAATTGATTTTCTTAGGTTATCCTGATTGGTTTACCACATCATCAGCAAATGTGTAACTTTTGCAATTTCCATTTATTTTCACCTGTTATTTCAATTAGCACTTTAAGAGGGCTAAATAACTGTGTAGATAAGAATTCTTTTCTTTGTCATTATCTTTCGGATAAAGTTCAAACTTCTAAGATGACTTACAAGGCCTTTCATGATCTGGCCTTTGAGTCTCTATTTTCACCCCTATATATTCCTGTCCCACTATTTTCCAGTGCCATATTCTAGCACATGAACTTCTGTTTTCTGATGTCATGCCCTAATCCCTTGGTAATTTTGTACTCCTGTTTTTCCTTTATCATCTCTCCTAACATTCCCACCCTCCACCACATACAACCTAGCTAATTTCTACTCTTTAATGTTTCAACTCAGGTATCAGTCTTGAATGCATACAATAAAATTAAAATATATATTAAATAAATAGGCTTATGGGAAAAGATTGGGAGGTGTTAATTGGCTTTAAATGTGCAAAAAATTAAATTTTAAATGCACTCTAAAAAGGCATTCTTTGAAGTGATGTATGTTTAACCTAGTAAATAATAATAAACAGATCTTTTATTTTTTAGAAAGCTGGGAGATTTAGGAGAAAAAATGTAAGCATTTCCTTAGACCCAAAGACCTAGCTGTTGAGAGAAAAGATAAAAATAGTACTTTTATGTTTCAACCACTCAAAAGAAAATCACAGCATATAAGAAAAAAAGATTCAGAACACCTACAATGAGAATGTCAGAATCCATTATATTCAACATGTAATTGTTTTGATGAATGAACTATGTATCTCAAAGAATTTCTTACATTCAGTAGTTTTCTCTTGTTAGGATTTTTTAACAAATTGCATTATGTTTATATGAATTTACATATTAATCACTTGTATATAGTTTTGTCTTAATACAACTCATGTTGTGATGTAAAGAATGAACAAATGAACACAGGATAATTTTCCACACTTATTAACTCATCATAGGAGTCCACTTCAGTATGCTTTTCTGCTTTTGAACAAGGTATAAACTCAAAAAGTCACCATCATCATTCACTGGGAATGTCTCCAGTATGAATCCTTTTGGGCAGATTAAAATAAACTGCTCAGCTCAAGAACTCTTTGGGATCCTGAAGCAGTTTATGGAACAAAGAGGCAGTTCTGGTGCACAGAGAATTAGAATACTTTATTGACCTTTTAATGTTTAGGATAAATGACAGCCCTAGGGCTATGGATATCTCTCCAGCCTAGTCCCAAAGAATACTTTTAAAAAATGCGGATTTAAAGAATACATGTAGATTAAAAATACCCATCCACCTCCCATTGCAGATGATAACCCTTTTCCAACTGTAGTCCCCACCGAACACCAGGGCAGTCAAGGATATTAATAAGGGTAGAGTAAGTGACTGTCACTGTAGTCTTCGCCATTAATTCAGAGGATTTAGTCCTTAGAAATATCCTCCTATATTCTTGTGAGCTCATGGTTTCTTGTAATTCTCTTATAAGAACTGAAAGTTTGAGTTTTATTAAATATCAACTCCAAATGCACTGCTTGGCTCTCCCAAATATGGACTTCCTCAAAAGAGCAGGTAAAGAGGTCCTTTATATGAACTAGTGAACGATGATGGTAATGAACATCAGAATGATGATAGATAAACACTTGTATGGTGATATGTTTAACTCCAAAGTCTGTGGCTTTATCTGGAAGCCTGGCAAATCTCCCTGAGATTTCTATCCAATGGGATTTACCTCCAATATTAATTCCATCATTTTCAATGAAAGCATAATCTCTGACACACAGGTTGTTTTCCATTTAGCATTTTCATAGGATTCTTTCCAGCACAAATTCATGGATGTTGAATAAGATCTGCACTGTGACCAAAGGTAATACCACATTTACTCTTGTTATAGGACTTCTCTCGAGTATGAAGTTTTTGGTGTTTAATAAGGTTTGAATTCCTGTTGAAGGTTTTTTCACATTTGTTACATTTAAATGGTTTCTCTCCTGTATGAATCATTTGATGTCGAACAAGTGAGGAGCTCCGGCTGAAGGATTTAGCACAGTTAACACATTCATAGGCATTACCTCTAGGCTGGAGACTTGGACTTTTACTACTGTTTTCACTCTGACTGAAGGCGGTTCCCCATTTATTTCCTCTGTAGGCTGCTACTTCAAGATGAATTTTTTGATGCTTACTAAGGTTTGTTCGTCGGTTGAAGAATCTCTCACACTTACTGCATTTATAGGGTTTCTCTCCTGTGTGAATGATCTGATGTCGAACAAGGGATGAGCTCCGGCTGAAGGCTTTCCCACACTGAAAACATTCATAGCGATTCATCACAGTATGACTTTCTGGGTGTAGAATGTCTGTATTCAAGTTTGAGGCATTCCCATATTCATTATATTCTGAATGTTGCTTACCTACTGAGTCTAAATTAAATTTGAAGTTAGTTTTAAACTTATCGAACTTTGGGGACCCCTTCCTCATAAGAACTCCCTGTTGTGTATCAAAAATTAAGTTAACTGACTTAATATCAAAGCTTTTCTTATTTTCATGACATCTCAACTCTCCCTCCTCAGTATAAATTGTCTTATGAACAGAAGTTCCTTGTGGCAAATAAATGTCCCGGTGTTCGTGGTTCCTATGTAAGCAAACATCCCTTTTCCAGGCATCTAAAGAAGGAAGCCCATTTTGGGTCAGTTTTGCCATTATCACTCTATGGGATGATTCTTCTCCAGAAATTTTCTGCTTTAGAACAGAATCCTGATTTTCTGAAATTGTCTGTCTATCTAAAAAACAAATAAAAATTCCACATATTAGAAGAAGGGAAATTGCTTAATTAAGGAAAGACAGGCTAAACTATGTAAACTGATACACATATTTTACGGCTCTTAAATACAGAATGAAAATGAGAGATGAGGCTAGAAAAGGAGAATTACAGAACAAATAAATGGGATAAAAACATTAAAAAGAAGGTTTGGAAATCAACAAGGTAAAGAATAGGAGAAAGAGCATCTTATTGAAATGGGATCCAAAAGATTACTGAGGGAGAGGAATTACCTTAGAAAGGAAGAAACTGAGTAATTTGTCTATTAAATAAATAAAGATTTCATGTAAAAAATACTCAGTGTTTGCTAGGGTGATTGATAATAATAAACAGAGATATATTAGAGACATAATAATACTCTCATTATTAATGATAGTCTGAATTGGTATGACCTATATGTAGACAATGTGGCAGATTCTAACAGGAAATTTAAATATATTTATTCGCTTTGTAAAGAAAATGTAGAATATATATAGCATGGAATATTACTTAGCCATAAAAAATAAAATTTTACCATTTGCTACAACATGGATAAACCTTGAGGGTATTATTCTAAGTGAAGTCAGTCAAAGAAAGACAAATACCATGTGATTTCACTTATATATAAAACCTAACGAGCAAAATAAATGAACAAAGAAAACAGACTAACAGAGACAGAGAACAAACTTATGGCTGCCGGTGCCCGAGGGCAGGGGAGTTGGGGAGCTGGGTGAAAAAGGTGGAGGGATTAAGAAGTACAACAGGTAGTTACAAAATAGTCACAAGGATATAAAATACAGCTTAGGGGATATAGTCAATAATATTGTAATTATGTATGGTGTCAGGTAAGCACTAGAATTCTCTGGGTACCACTTCTTAAATGTCTAATCAATATGCTGTCCACCTGAAACTAATATAAAATAATATTAAATGTTAACTATAATTGCAAAAAATTGTTAAATGAATAAAATGCATTTTTGGACATTTCCCTAAAATAAATATATATACACATATATACATATATATTTATTTATAGGTACATATATATACAGACTCACACACACACACACCGCATACACCTTTTTTGATGCTGAAGTTCCTCTTCTAATAAGGTATCTTAAGGAAGTCATCAGATGTGCCTGAAAAATTGGCAATAACCTAAATGTCCAATAGTAGAGGGTTGGGGGAAGGAATAGTTGAATACACTGGTATATGTATGTGATGGAAATTATATTTGAATTAGAAATCACATTTTCTTTTTTTTTTTTAAGATTTTATTTATTTTTAGAGATGAGAAGGGAGGGAGAAAGAAAGAGAAACACCAATGTGTGGTTGCCTCTCACATGGCCCCCACTGGGGACCTGGCCCACAAACCAAGCATGTGCCCTGGCTGGGATCAAACCTGCAACCTTTTGGTTTGCATCCTGCACTCAATCCACTGAGCTACACCAGCCAGGGCAGAAACCACATTTTCATAGACTATTCAGTGAAATACTGTAGACAACTGTGCATGGTATCATATTAGGTGAGAAGGACAGAATATATGTATATAATGATATATTCCTGATAACTCCAGTTTTAGAAAAAAAGAAATTGTTAAGAGCCACAGAAATACATCATTGCAAAGAAAATGGCTTAAGAAAACAAACCAAATGTTAATAGTGAGGTAATGGGGTGAGTTATATTACTATTCACAATTTTCTACACTTACTAAAATGTGTATTAAGCCACAGTAATTTATAGTCTCTTACAAACAAAATGTTAATAGGAATAGAGATTTTGATGAGGGCAGGGGTTTAAGGCATAAGTTAAGGAGTTTTATAGTTAAGAGGGGAAAAAATGGAAGAATGCTGAAGCCGCTCTAGGATAAAGCAGAGTTTTCTGTTTTCTTTAAAAGGAAGAATATCACTTAATGTTCTGTTGGCTAACATTTGTTTCTACAGCACTTACCAGGTATCAGGCACTGCTCTAAGTACGCTATACATATCAGCACACTGAATCCTCACAGTAAAGTAGAGGTAGATACTATTATTCACTCTGTTACAAATTAGGACACTGGCTGATAGTCCACATAGCTTAAGTTAAATGTCTGTATTTATAACCCATAACACTATTTTGTCTATCTGCAAAAGAAAAAGAGCCTGTGAATAAAAACCAATGAAGACTTTTTTCCCTCAAAGTTTAAGTGGTTTTGTTGTTACCTCCCCAACGATCACCTCAAAGACTGGCTTGTACATAGTAGTTTAACAAAAAGAAGCTGTTTACTAATGCCTCTTATCTGCCTGCTTCTTACCAAAAACGGTTGTTCTTGGGAGTTCTTGTTCCATCATCCATCTTTTTGTCTTAATCTCCAACTTGGGAACCTCAATTGGTTTGGAAAACTGAAGCTCTGTTCATGGGGCAAATGAAAACAACAAACAAACATACATGACACTTCAGACATTTTTATAGGGAAAAGAATTCCATCCCAACAGAATCTAAGAGCTGTTGAAAGATAAGGCCAGAATCACCAGGGACCTGTGTACTTCAAACTAAAAGACTGCCAACCAGTTACAGCAAGAAAGTCTGCTATTGTGCCCAAAGGATACTAGGAAACCTAAACCTAAACCCAAATGCCCTTAATCACTTCAGCAGTCCTACAGTTTTTAACAGCAGAGGAAGAAATTACTAATGGGCAGATTAGGTAGCCACCTTTCCGCAATGAATTGCAGTTCCTATAGTTTTCCAGCATCACATCCCTGTAGAGGTTCCTTACAGCAGGGTCCAACTGCCCCCATTCTTCAGTGCTGAATTCCACAACAACATCTTTGAGTGTCACTGGTTCCTAAAACATTAAATTTCTTTTTAATTAAAGGTCACTCTGAAAATATTACTAGACGAGAAATGAATTTGGAAAGAATAGAGTAGGTGGCCAGAATATGTAAGAAATTGAGAGGAGAATGTTTGGAGTTCTAAGTGATGAAAATCAACTTTTTATGGGTCTATCAACTTGGAACTCTTTTTTGAACTCTTTTTAATCTAATTAATTTTTAATTTTTAATTACATTTAGCTGGAGGAGGAAGACAGTTGGAATAACTGTGGAATAATTTATATTACAGAGTATAAACAATGTACATAAAAGGAATTTGGTGCACAAATGGTTTAAGGCAGATCTGACAGAAATTTAATGAAGATGTAGGTTGTGTTAACATAAGAGGTAGGGCATTTTCTCTGATTGAGAAATGCAGCATGCTAACTCAGGTTTCATGGCCCAATGTCACCTTGTTAGACAGGCCTTTCCTGATTACCCAAAGTAGCCATTCTCCTAATCAGTCTCTACTGTATTATATCTTTTTTCTTTTTAATAATTATTGTCTGCAATTATCTTACTTGCTTGTGTTTGTCTGTCTGCTTCTACTAGAATGTAATCTCCACAAAGGCAGGGGTTTGGTTTCATTTACTGTCACATTCCCAGCCCTTAGAAAAAGTGTCTGGCACCTTGGGCACCACATAAACACTTGTTATAAGGGCCTTTGGAACATCAGTTATTGCACTTCTCTTCAGTGTTCTCAACTTTGTCATCGTTGGGGTCTTCAATCACACTGAAATAATACAACTCCTTTCCCTTCCCCTACTTCAGGGCCTATATTGTGAGTTAAGTGTCTACATTGGTTTTGCCTCTTTTTTCCCCTTCTCTTTTTCCCTCAACCCTCTGCAACCTGGCTTCTCTTCCTGTGCATGTTTGTATGTCCATGATGATAAGTGAACAGATACTACTCAGGCTGGATTTTTCTGAACTTTAAAGGCTTTCTCCTTGAAATATTCTCATGCTTTGCTTTCAGTGACATATTTTCCCAGTTTTCCTCTACCACTTTCGTCTTTTCATTTCAATATCCTTTGATGTTTCTTCTTTTGTTGGTTAAATAATATTGCTCAGGATTCTGTTGTTGGCTGCCTTTTAATGCTAAACATTCTCTGGATAGGCTCTGTTTTCTTTCCCTTTTACCTTAAAAAAAAAAAGATTTTATTTATTTATTTTTAGAGAGATGGGAAGGGAGGGAGAAAGAAAGGGAGAGAAACATCAATCTGCCTCTCACAGGCCCCCAACCAGGGACCTGGCCCACAACCCAGGCATTTTCTCCTGACCGGGATTTGAACCGGCAACCCTTTGATTTGCAGACCAATGCTCAACTCACTGAGCCACACCAGTGAGGGCTAGGCTCTGTTTTCATAGATTCAATTATTGTTTACAATTTTGAAGAAATAGATGCACCGAGATTATACAAAGATTATATTTTCCAAAAAATGTATCACCACCTAAAATGGTCCAATGGGAGAACAATCTCATATCCTTAGATAGAAATGTCTTTGTCAAATGCTCAAAGGACGAAAAAGAAAAAGCAGCTCATTTCAGTAAAGAGTGGAATCCAAATTCACCTGGGATTTGCCTGTTAGTGAGTCAGTTTCCATTTTCTCCTTCTTCATGCCTCCCTTCTGGAGGACAGAATCTTCACAGGGTATATCTGAAGAAGATGAAGGAAAATATTAGGGAGACAGGCTTTGCCCTGGAGAAACATTTAATGGTTATAGCAGTGATTTTACCATGCTATTCATAGGAATCAGCTTTAAAGAACTTTGAAAAAATAATGATGCCAGGTTGTACCAACTACTGGAATCTCCAAGGGTAGGGCCCAGATCTTATATTTTTAAAAAGCTCTAAAAGTAATTCTGATATTCTACCAAGGAATGAGAGCTACTGGATCAGTCAAGAGGGCCAAAATAATATTTTGAGGTCTCGTCTGTGGTTCTAAAAATAACTTTAATCCTATCAAAGCTAAAGCCTACCTAAGGTTTAGCCACCACAGGCTGTACGTGATTCTACCAGGAGCTAAGAACACAGGGTGGGACAAAACTAGGATCACAGTTCTCAGAAGACCAAACAGACTTTACTCTTGCATTTTTATTAATTAGTGCATTATTTTCCATATGAAAAACTATCAGCCTGCTCTTGTCCAACCCTGTATTTCATCCAAACAATCCTTTCCTCAAACACAATGGGGAGAATTCTACTCAGGGATTCTTTCCCTGTAGGCTAATCTATGTATACTAATCACAGACTTAGGCAGTCTGGTCACTGTGAACTACTGACTCTTTCAAGTACATTAAAATCTCTGTGGCTATCAATTCTGTTTTCCAGCCTGTTGGTGAGAAGTATACCCAAAGGCCACTGTACTAAAGTTTTTCCATGACTCATTAGTTACACCAATGATCCTCAAATGCCAGACTATAAGCTAATACTGGTCTGTGAAGTTGTTTTCATTGATTCAGGGTAAAATAAGAAAAGAAACAATGCAGGACATATTTTATGAGATCCTTTTGTAAGTAAAGGCAGAATCTGGGGGAAAAAAACCCCAAATGTCTCAGCAACATACTATTTGAATGCTGCCCAAAGATTACTCTGCTAACTCTACTTAGGCCTACAATGCTTTGTGATACCTCAGTCAGCTCAGTCCCTAGGACATAAGTGGCAAACACAAGGTCCGAGGGCTGAATCCAGCCCTCTGCCTTGTTTTATCCAACCTGGCACCTTGTTTCTACCTGGTGGCAGCACTGAGCTCCTTGATCCTAGTTAAGGGGTAGTTACATTTATACAGTCCTAAAATTACATTTGGCCTTTCAAAGGCAACTGTGAGGCTGATATGGCCCCTGGTGAAAATGAGTTTGACACCCCTGTCCTAGGACAGTCAACACAACACTGTTTACTTCTGTCATTCTTAGCAATGCACAAGATATCTTGAAGAGGTACAAACACCTCCAATCAGCTACTCCCTTATTACTCTCACTGACTATTGTTTCCTTCCCTTAATTCTCCTTCCCTGCTGACCTCCTTCTTGAACTTTTACAAGTGTATTCACAGAAACTCTCATTCTATTCAAAGAAAAATTCATACACATTCTCAAGCTCTTTATAGAATTTTTTTCCCCTTCTAATGTAAAGCAGATCTTGGCTATCAACACCTCTTTTCATCCTCCAATGGTCTTAGAAGTTTTAATATACTCATACCTCCATATTCCCACTTCCTCATAAAGATTTTTCTACTCTTATACAAAAATCTTTTCTTAACAGTTCATGCACTTACAGTTTTATTGATGTAATATACCAAGAATTACTTATTCATTCATTCAACATTTATTTGCTGAGTTCTCCTATGTGTGAGGCACACAAATACCTGGCCTCAGAGAGCCTACAGTGTATTGTGAATGAAAGACATTAAGTAATTGTGCTAGGTCAATAAAATCTCTGATTATTTAACTCACTGTTGCTTTCCACCCTGAACCCTGCCAATATGATGTTACTTCAACGGCGGCATAGACAACCCAACCTGAAGACCCTTCACACCTGTTTCTCATAACCGCCAGCAAGCAATTTCCTTTTTCATACTTGGGTCCTCATTACTTAGAGCTGTTCTACCTTGAGAACAAATTTGAATACACCAATCCCTAACTATACTTTCCTATCCTTTCCACTTGCATGTTCTTGCTCTTAGTATATTCTCTAACTTTTATCAAGGTCCCACCACAGTACATTGATTCTTTAATTTTCTCCAAGTCTACTATCTTTGGAAGTCACCTTCCTTCTCATGCTTTCGTTTCATGGTAAATCACTTTCAGCACCCTTGGCAGAGTCTTCAAATTCTTTGTACGCTTGTCCTTTACAACACCTGATCTTAATTTGACCCAATAATCTCTTCTATCCACCCTTTTTAAAAATCGAGGTAACCTGACAAATGAAATTCACCATATTAAGCATTCTTAAAATATACAATTAACTTTTAGTATGATCACAGTGTTATGCAACCATCACCACTATCTAACTTCAGAATTTTCATTTCTCCCCAAATTCCATACTCATTAAGGAATCACTCCCATCCCCCCCCCCCCCCCCCCCCCCC
>PVIA01008850.1:0-14610 GCA_004024845.1 Tonatia bakeri | reverse complement strand
TTACCCATTCATCAGCTGATAGACATCGGGCTTGCTTCCACTTTCTGGCTATTTTGAATACTGCTGCTATGAATATTCATGTATAAATTTTTGTGTAAACATACTTTCTACTCTCTTCAGTATACGGTAATTCTATGGGAAACTTTTTGAGGAACTACCAAACTGTTTTTCACAGTGGCTGTACCATTTTATATTCTCAAAAGCAATGTACGAGGGTTCAAATTGCTCCATATTTTCACCAACACATTGTTGTAATCTTTTCCTTTTATTAGTATAACCATCCTGGTGGATGTCAGGCAGTATCTCACTGCAGGTTTGATATTCAATTCCCTAATGACTAATGATGCTGAACAATTACTGCTATGCTTGTTGGCCATTTGTATATCTTCTTCAGAGGAACATCTATTTGAGTCCTCTGCTCATTTAAAAACTTGTGTTTATCTTTCTGTTGTTGAGTTGTAAGAGTTCTTTTTCCAACATTTTCCCTATACTGGGCCTTATCAGATATGGGTTTCAAATATTTTCTCTCATTCTGTAGGTTTCCTTTTCACTTTCTTGTTTCCTTTGATGCACAAAAGTTTTTAATTTTGATGAATTCTAATTTTTATTTTGTTGTATTTTTGGTGCCATATCTAAGTATCAATTACCAAAGTCAAAGTAATGAAGAGTTACTATGTTTCCTTCTAAGACTTTTATAGCTTTAGCTCTTATATTTGGGTTTGTTGATCCATTTTGAGTTAATTTTTGCATAAGGTATGAAGTCCTACTTCAATCTTTTGCCTGTGGATACCAAGCTGTCCCAGCACTATTTGTTAAAAACTTTTCTCAGTTGTTACTCTTAGTACCCTTGTTGAAAATCAACAGAACCAAGAAGTATGAGTTTATTTCTGAACTTTCAGTTCTATCCCACTGATCTATGTCTATCCAATTCCAGTACCATGTGGCTTTGATTATTTTAGTTTTATAGTAAGTTTTGAAATTAGGAAGTATGCATCCTCAAACTCTTTTTCATTAAGTTTGTTTGGGCTATTTGGGTTTTATTTTGTTTTGTTTTTGTAATTCCATATAAATGTTAGGATCGGCTTGTCCATTCCTGTAAAAAGGTGGCTGGAATTTTGATATAAATCAACCTGAATTTACAGATTGATTTGGCAGGCATTATCATTGTAACAATACTAATCCATTAACACTGGATGTCTTTTCATGTATTTAGGTCTTTTAAAATTCTGTCAACAATGTTTTGTACTTTTCAGTGGACAAGGCTTACACCTCATTATTTAAATTTGTAGCTAAGTATTTCATTTTTTATGATGCTATTATAAATTAAATTGATTTCTCAATTTCATTTTAGTATTCATCATTGCTAGCGTATAAAATGTAAGTGATTTTTGTATGTTAGTCTTGTATCTTGAAACTTTGCTCAGGTAATCAATAAACCCTTTAGGTTCAAATTCCTCTGTGTTTCCAATGCTCCCTTCATTCTGTAATTAACACCCAATCTAGTCTTTTAATTGGTTTTCCTATTTTCAAAGCTCTCAGGTCTATCCTTTACACAAGAGGTTAGTAAACTTTTTCTGTAAAGATCCAGATAGTAATATTTTAGGTTTGCTGGCAACACACTCTCTGCTATAACTAACAACTCTGGCCATGGCACGAAAGCAACTGCAGATAAAATATAAATGAATAGGTGTTGCTGTGTTTCAATAAAACTTTATTTCCAAATATATTTTGCCTGTGGGACACAGTCTGTCAACCTCCACTCTACACTGATATCAACATATTTTTCAAACGCACACCAAATTGTCGCATTCCTCCACCCATCCTATGAGATCTCATTCTATATCTATCGCCTACAGAATAAAATCCATGCTTAGTGATATAGTAAAGTACTTCATGATCTGGCCCTTGACACCCCTAACTTCAAAAGAGATCATTTCTCTTCATATGGGAAGGGTAAACTATTTTTAAAGGTTTTTCTTTATTTTTCATTGAGGCATAACTGACATATAATATTATATTAGTTGCAGGTATACAACATAATCGTTCAATATTTGTATCATTGTGAAATGATCACCACAGTAAGTTACCATCTGTCACTATGCATAGTTACAAAGTTTTTATCTTGTGATGAGAACTTTTAAGATCTACTTTAACAACTCTCGAATATGCAATACAGTATTGTTAACTATGTCACCATGCTGCACATTACATCCTCATGACTTATTTATTTTATAACTAGAAGTTTGTACCCTTTGACCCCCTTCACCCATTTTACCTACTCCTTACTCCCCAGTGTTGGGGACCACCAATCTGTTCTCTGGATCTGAGCTCAGTATTTTTGTTTTTGTTTTTGTTTTTAGATTCCACACAATGGTCAACTATTCTATAACCAGCTTTCTATACTCTCACCTTTATCTTGAAGCATTTCAATCACATCTTCTATGAGAGTCACCACTTCTTTGCTGTTCTTTGGATGTTGTAAATTCACCCAAGTCCTGACCTCTTCAGGGAGAATTATCAGGAATTGTTCTAGCACCAACAGTTCTAGGATCTGCTTCTTTGTATGAACCTCTGGTCTCAGCCATTGAAGACAGAGCTCCCAGAGCTGCCTCAGGGCTTCATGAGGCCCAGACACTTCCACATACTGGAAATGTCTGAACTTCTGCCGAGAGGCCTCAGAGTCACAGGTCTCCCTGACTGGGATGGTTTCCTGCTGCCAAGAAACATCTGCTCTCAGGCCTTCCCTTTGTTCGTGCAGAGTCAGGTTTTGAGGTTTTAAGACATCCATCAACTTATTCAGGGTCTGCATCTTCCTAGATACAACTCTCACTTTGTTTGATTTTCTTATCTGATGAATCCAGTAATTTTTAGGCTTGGGCTAAGCATCTGTATACTATATATAGGTGGTGTGATTTGAGACAAGTTATATATCAAAATAAAATTTCCGGAAGTTCCAGGAGTTTCAAATACAAAGCTGACATTCAGGTACCTGAAAAACTGAAAAAAGACACAAATATGACTTATAGATAATGAACAAGTATTAACATAGTGTTAAAAAATAAAATAGTATAAATACTATTCTTAAAATTACTTAATAATCCATATAATGGATTCTTCTTTTAATTCTCATTTTCCATCTTTGGAACAGGAAAATATGCTGTCCCTACCCCCTAACCACCCCAAAAATACAGAGAAAGAAACACAGATAGACATCACACAAAAAAATGATTAGACATCTCACAAAAAAAGTGATAAATTAAATATTCCTTTGATTAAAACAAACTTCATAATTTTTTAAAAAGATTTTATTTATTTATTTTTAGAGAGGGAAGGGAGGGAGAAAGAGAGAGAGAGAAAGAAACATCAATGTGCGGTTGCTGGGGGCCGTGGTCTGCAACCCAGGCACATGCCCTGACTGGGAATCGAACCTGCGATGCTTTGGTTCGCAGCCCGCGCTCAATCCACTGAGCTACACCAGCCAGGGCCAAACTTCATAATTTAACTGAAGTTAGATTTCTCCTATACCAGGTAACAATTCATTTTTGCTTTACAACTAAGTAAAACAAATTTTCAGGCAGGATAGTCAGGCTATTAAGGTTTTGTATTAGAGATGCCTAAAAAAACCTCTGCTTAAGTTCCCAATAATATACCAACAAAGTTATACTAAATGAGAAAAATTGGCATAGCCCTAGAATTTAAGGTAAGAAACTATCATTTAAAAAACACATGAATAAATACAAGAATAATACAAGACTAAATAAGAATGAAATGAGCGATTTCATTGTTAGGGATTGAATCAAAAAGTATATTCCCAAATTACAATAATTAAACAATTTCATTTGTTAGGACTCACAAGGGGCCAGTCTGTAATATCCACAGGGAAGTCTTAGGCCCAACTAAACAGACTCACAGGGCTACCCTGGGTCACATTTGGCACCAATTTATTCATAAGGCTATCGGGCAGAAAACAGCTTGTTGGCAGAGTGAGTAACTGGCATTTTTCTTCAGTGGGAGTCCTCACAGAGTATAGCTCAAGTCAAGAGATCTGCACAGGCTGTGTGAAAGCATCCTGATTGAAAAGCCTTCCCCCAGGGGCCAGTATCTCTTCTAACAACTCTGAGCACAGCACTCAGGGTTCCCTAAAGAGCTTTTCTAACTTTAACAGTTATTATGTTCAGGGAAGTTCAGATACAGCTTTCTGACCAATTTCCAATACTCCCAGTCTGTATATAATTTGCCATTCAAAGGCCTTTTTTATTGTATGCCTCAAGGCCAGTGGTTTTCAGGGGTGATTTTGCTACCAGGGCAATGTCTGGAGACGTTTTGGTTGTCACAACGGGGCGTTATTACTGGCACCTAGTGGGAGGGGACCAGGAATGCTGCTAACCACCCTATAATATACAGCACTCTATAACAAAAAACTAACCCCAAATATCAACAATTACAAGATTAAGAAACCCTGATATAGGCAATATATAGTGACTAAGAGCACATACTTTGGATTCATCCTGACATGAGGTTAAATCTCAGCTGAAGTTACAGTATATATGAAATTGAACAGGTTATTTAACCAAAGCTTGAGTTTTCTCAACTATAACATGGCTATAACAATACTTATCTAATTAAATTGTAAGGATTAAAAGAACACTCATCTCACTCCTTGGCAGAAAGTAAGCACTCAATACATGCTTTCTTGAGAGTTTTTACCATAAGATGTTGAATTCTGTCAAATTCTTTTTCTGCATCTATTGAGATCATCATAAGATTTTTATCCTTCATTTAATTAATGTGGTGTATCACAGTG
The DNA here is from genome assembly GCA_004024845.1 of Tonatia bakeri. Classification (NCBI taxonomy): domain Eukaryota; kingdom Metazoa; phylum Chordata; class Mammalia; order Chiroptera; family Phyllostomidae; genus Tonatia; species Tonatia bakeri. Next base: position 9,806 of record PVIA01008850.1, on the reverse strand, counting down.
ACTGATCTGTGAATATATTTGCAAATCATATATCTGATAATGGGTTAATATCCAAAAATACATAGAAAACTCATACAACTCAATAACAAAACAAACAAATGAACAATCCAATTTAAAAAATGGACATTTTTCCAAAGAAGACATACAGATGAACAAGAGGTAAATGAAATGATACTCAACATCATTAATCATCAGGGAAATGCAAATCTAAACCACAATGAAATATCATCCCACACCTGTGAAAATGGTTATTACCAAAAAGACAAGAGATAACAAATGTTGGTGAAGAAGAGACCCTGGGGTCTAAACTGATGTAGCCATATGAAAAAGAGTATGGTGTTTCCTCAAAAAATTAAAAACAGAGCTACCATATGATTTAGCAATTCCACTTCTGGATATTTATCCGAGAACCAGAAAACACTAACTGAGAAAGATATATGCATCCCTATGTTCACTGCAGCACTATTTATAAGAGCCAAGATATGAATACAACCTAAGTGTTCATCAATAAGTGAACAGATAAAGAAACTGTAGTATATGCAAAAGGGAATATTATTCAGCCATAAAAAAGAACGAAATCTTTCCACTTGCAACAACATGGATGGACCTCGAGGGCATTATGCTAAGTGAGGTCAGGCAGAGAAAGATAAATACTGTATGATCTCTCTTACATTCGGAATCTAAAAACAAAAAACAAACCAATACAAAAAGCCAGTAAAACCAAGCTCACAGATTCAGAGCACAGAGTGGTGTTTACCAGAGAAAGCAGGTGGGGAATGGGGAAAATGAGGTTTATTTTTGTTTGTTTGTTTTTAAAGAGCTAGAAGCAAATGAGCAGAATATAATTTCTCAAGGTTTTCCGCTGTGTCTTGTTACAATCATATATCCATTTTAAAAAGCACTCAACAGATGATCATATAATCTATACAACGTTTATGTTCGCCTATTAGTAGATCTTATAGATTGGCGAAAACCTTCGTGCACAAAAGTTATTTCCTGACTCCTGACATCCAACACAAACCTCCAAAGCTAAGAAAAGTCCAGGTTCATTAAAAAAAATAAATAAAGCTTCAAGTACCCACCTTTGTTTACAGTATAAAAAAATTTACAGTGGATTGAGCGCGGGCTGCGAACCAGGCATCGCAGGTTCGATTCCCAGTCAGGGCACATACCTAGGTTGCAGGCCATGTCCCCCAGCAACCGCACATTGATGTTTCTCTCTCTCTCTCTCCCTCTCCCTTCCCTCTCTAAAAATAAATAAATAAATAAAATCTTTAAAAAAAAGGCTCACACTTATAACCCCATTTAAAAAAAAATTAAAAAAAATAAAATTTCAAAGTGACAAAGAGGTATGACTGAGTCCCAACGAAACAATGAACTGTTGGCCCAGATACTTTAAAAATTAACACAAAGAGAGAAAAGGGGGAAAAGCTCACAGGCAATATGTTGAAAACAAAACAAAACAAGAAAACAAGGAAGCACAAAAATTAAAAAATTAAAAACAGAAATAATAAAAACACTTATTGTAACAATAAATGTACTGGATAAAAGTTTAAACTCAACCAGATAAACACTCAAGAGACATCCAAAACAAAAGAACTCCAAAGTTGAAAATAAAAGGATGCTTAAAAATATAACAAGCAAATGTAAGCAATAAAATATGCATGAATATATTGAATTAAATATATATAAAAGCACTAATTCATTAAAATAGACAAAGAGGAAACTTTAAATGATTAAAGGTACAACTCATAATGAAGTATAATTATTATTAAATGTACCAAAAAATGTAATTGAAATATATTTATAGCAAAACCCTCTGAAAGGGGGTTTGCTAAGATGAAATTAACAATGACAATAGAAATGGGAGACTACAACAACTTTCTAAGTCCTTAAAGAAAAAAAACTAAAATTAATTACTAAGATAGTGCATGTAAGTAATACTTAGTCTGATATATAAACCAAATAGAATGTAGTTTATATTCAGGCACTGATGAGAATGCCTACAAAAAAGCTACTTGTTAGGCTACAAAAGAAAAATACCCTCCTCAATAAATAAAAATAATATAAAGTGATACAGACCACATATTCTACCAAAATGAAAAACAAAATTTATCCAGAGAAATTACTTTGAAATTACTTTCAATTCCTTTGAAATTTAAATGTTGCTTCTAAAAAACAAATCAAATTAAAAACATTGCTCATCATAATCTATAGAGCAAGCTCAATCTCTACTGTGAAGCGATGTCAAAGCCTTACATATATAATTAAACAAGAATATATACAAATATACAAATATAATTCAACAAGGATGAGATGAATTAAACATTCAACTCTGTGGGAAAAAAACAAAATATACTAGAGATTGATAGGTTACAAATATGTTAATAATTTACTCAGTATATATAATTATAGAGCTCGGAGGACAAGTAAAGATGATATACTTGCACTCAGGATACAGGACAGGTAAAAGTCAGAAATTTTCAGTCTTTTTATTTCATGGCACACATCAACTATTAAAATTCTGTGGCACACTAAAAATATTTTTTTTGCCAATCTGACTAAAAAATAGGTATAATTTTGATTCATTTACATCAGATGGCTATTGTATTGGCTGTTGCCATTTTTAATTTGACAATCTAAGGGAAATGAAGTCAGTGCCCCAGACAGACTAAAGAGTCAAATATTGCATGTTTTAATCATTCTTGTGACACACCGGTTGAAAACTGCTGGTTTAGGTGATAGAAGGGGCAAGGTTTGACTATGACAGCCAGGAGCTTAAATGGTCTATACTCGGTGAATACCAAAATAAAGTCAAGAACTGTTTAAAGTTAAACTGAATAGCTAGCTCCTTTGAGGATGACGGTGGGACTCGGCCTGAAGAGTTAAGACAGTGAGCTAAACGCTCTGGGGAAGGCTACAGTAAAGCGCAGGTGACAGGGATCTGGAGAGTTGCATTAAATAACCAGGTGACACGAATTGAAAGAATTTAGCCCTGGCTGGAGTAGCTCAGTGGATTGAACGCGGGCTGCGAACCAAAGCATCGCAGGTTCGATTCCCAGTCAGGGCACATGCCTGGGTTGCAGGCCACGGTCCCCAGCAACTGCACACTGATGTTTCTCTCTCTTTCTCTCTTTCTCCCTCCCTTCCCTCTCTAAAAATAAATAAATAAAATCTTTAAAAAAATTCAAAGAATTTTACAGTTTCAAGGAATTTGAACGGGCATTTAGTATGCAGAGAATGTTGTTTTTAATTCAACAGATTTTATGTAGGCAGTAGCCTGAGGTAAGGAGAGCTTTTCAGACTAGCTCAGAAAAAGAGAAGTAGAAAACAGTTTGGAAATGAATGTCAGAAATAAAAAAGTTGCTTGGAGGCTTTATGTTTGGGGGTTGTGGTTAGGAATAATTGGGAAAGCAAGGCAAATTGGAATGAACTTTTCTCCATTTTCTTTCCCAGTTGGCTGATCCAGTCACATTTGGTATTTCCGCAAGGAATCAATAGCAGCCATTCTAAAACCAGCTAAGATATATTCCCCAGGTTGAGCTCCCGGAATCTGCCCCATCACGGAATGGAAGAGACAGCAGTGAGATGAAATTCCTGGTTTAGAAAAACCGGATCTAGAGCCCAGCTGTCTCGCTCCACTCCTTAAACCCTCTCAGCGCTGCTCTCTCACACACTAACTTCCCCGCACAGCCCTCGCCTCCGTCGCAGTCAGCTCGCGCCCACCCAGCTTCTCCCCCAGACACGCCGGAACCTAACACTGGAATCCCGGTAACTGCGAACTAGCCGAGGAGACACACGCGTTCCGCGTAGACGCCCCCTAGTGGGACTCCCAATTCTGTACACCCTCGTCCGGCAGATACCTGCGAGCATGCCTTCCAGGCCCGGCTCTGCTCAGGCACCCCCAAGCGTCAGTTCCGAGAAAAGCCACGGAAGTCGCCGTCTGGGCTGGCGAAGGGAGCTGGACTCGCCAATTACACCACAAACAGGAAGCCCTGGCCTATAAACGCCTTAAACGCCACCGCTGGGGCGTGCCGTGCCAGACCAGTGTCTTACAAACGCCAACGCCAGGCCAACGCGCGCGCACCGCGCATCCCGGCACACGCCCACCAGCGTGGAAGGAGCACCCAGAATCCCGCGCGGCCCCGCAGGTCCATAAAGTAGACCTTGGTGGGCGGTTCCTAGTCTTGTCCTGTTCTGCAGGCCCCGCCTTCTTCGTAGACTTACTTCCAGTGATCCGACCTAGAACTGATGGATGGAAGCCAGGTTTCGGAAGAGGGGCGTCTGAGATTTACGTCGCTAACCCAATCCCATCCAGGAAAACTGGCCAAAATCTTTCTTACCTTCCACCCGCCAGACCCCATCCTCCTAATTTGCTTGAAACCAAAAAAACAATGCCATAATTTCGACATAATACTGTCTTGCATGTAACATGGTTTTCACTGATTAATTGATTCACTGATTCATTCAGTTTTGTATCAAGGTAAAAGATTTTGCAGAAGATGGTAAGCTCAGGTTTGGCCTATTGCGTATGAGATACGTTGTGACATCCAAGAAGCATTGTCTAGTAGACAAATGGCTGGCATCTGGATCTTAGAGGTGTTGGGGGCTAAACATGTAAAATTTGTATCATTTCTGGGTAGAAGGTAATTGATGCCATGAGTAGGGGTGAGATGACATACAGACAGGAAGAGATAGAGAAAATAGTAAAAGAAGAGGGAATTGAGACTCAGAGGAAGAACTCAAAGTAGTCAATCAGGGAAAGGCTCTCCGGGAGGGACCTATAAATCTAGATTAAGAGCTGACCTAGATGGGGAGCTAGAAATTAATTTTGTTGCAAACTCCTCTGTACTCATAACCATTGTAAGTGAATTATAAGTAGCATCTCAATCATAACCACACTACTATAAGGTACAGGTTGTCATCCCCCAAGTTATTGAAACTAAAAGATGGCACAGGTAATGTTCAAGCTCAGATCACTTCATACTTCTCCCACAGCTGCTCTCCCAATGTTACAAGATTTAGAGGTAAGAGAGGACAGAATGGTGGAATGATGTTTTCTAAGATTGAGGGTATGATGTGTGCCATGAATCATTTGTGGTGGGACTGGCCTTTATAAAAGTCGCATTTAACTAGCTAGGCAAAATAAAAATTTAACTTGAAAGTATTGCCAGTAAATATGCTCATACTTTGTCTTGAGTCAATTAAGAGTGCAGGGACATGGCAAACGCACTAAGTAGGAGGGAGAATGATCAGCCTTCCTTTCATACCTCTTAGAGACTTGAAGTTTCTGACCAGGTATCTTCAAAGGTCCACTGAAACACAGATGGTGCTGTCTAATGGGACAAGGGTCATTTTTAGGTTGCAGTCACCTCACAGGAGGTCTAGCTGTTGTGATGGCACACCTTTGTAAGGTATCTCTCTGTCCCTCCTCTCAATTGAGTTTACTCTGATTTGAATATTGGTGACTTTTCTCATCAGAAGTCATAGAGCCCAGAAGACAGTGAAAAGTCATCTGTAACATGCTAAAAGAAATAAACTCTTCAACTCAGAATCAGTGTTACAGTAACTCTAGGGTATAAAAACTTAAAGCTGTTTATTGTAATCCATAGAGAAGCACACACACACAAAAACATGACTCTTACCATATAGATAAATGTCTCTGAAGCCACCTGGAACCAGATCCTTAAGATGCATAGAGTTGTTTGTTACAAACTCCATTCCCTTTCATCACCATGAAGTTCAGGTCTTCTGATTTATTGGTTCACTTCTTATTAACTAATCTGTCTGCATTTAAAAAAAACAAACAGAGGAACTCGACCTGACTTAAGCCAACACTTGTCCTAGACCACTTGTATACTCATTCAGCAAATTTGTATTGTGAATCGAATGTGGCAGATACTGTCCTAACAGTTGGGAGTATACTAGTAAATACAATTGGATGAGGGCTGTCTCAATGTTGAACAGAAGATTCCCTATGCTAAACGATTGTATCTCTTCACTTAAAGCTTTGTGTTACACACATCCTCAGAATATTGTGTTGTGTAGATTGTGAATTGCACTTGTCAGTCTGGAATTTTTAAGTAGTCGAGACATTATTGGGGATAATTTGGTTTCATAAGCTATATGTAATGAGCATTTGTCAAAGTTTAGCTTCTGATCATTGAATAACCTTTCTATGTTTATAGTTTTCTGTGAATGTGGGGGGATTTTAGAGTGTGCCTCTCTCCAGAGAACTTGAATATTACCTCAGATCCACTTCTTTGGCCTTCATTGCAGCTAAAGCATAGCATGTAACTTAAACTCAATTAGATAGGCCTAGTCTAGACTTTAAATTAGGAGGTAGTAATATGAAACAAAGATGGCAAACAGTTTCTTATATTTTTTTAAAATAGACATTTTAAAGCAGTTTCAGATTTATAGAAAAATTGAGAAGATATTGTACAGCAAACTCCCATATACTTCCTCAGTTTTCCCTATTATTTTTTCTAACTTTATTTTTACTGTCAACACTATTCCAGATGCCCCTATTTCTCTCCCCTCTTTGCCCATCTCCACCCAGTCCTTACCCCCCTTCCCGCTGGCCATCACCTCACTCTTTCTGTGTCTATGGGTCATGCATGTATGTTCTTTGGCTACTCTGTTCACCTTCTCTCATCCAGTCCTCTCTCCCTGCTCCCCTCTGACAGCTGTCATTCTGTTCCATGTACCCATGCCTCTGGTTCTATTTTGTTAATCAGTTTATCTTACATTATTATGGCACACTTCTTATAATTAAGAAAATAACATTGATACCTTATTATTAACTAAAGTCCATACTTATTCAGATTTCTTTAGGACTTTTTGTATTATTATTAATTTTTCTAATGATCCTTTTCTGATCCAACCAGATAATGTGTTACATTTAGTTGTCATGTGTCCTTACCTTCCTCTGGGCTGTGGCAAATTCTCAGACTTGTATTCGATAACCTTTACAGTTTTGAGAAGTACTGGTTATATGTTTTGTGAGAAGCTCATCTATTAGAATTTTCCTGATGTTTTTCTCATGATTAGGTTGAGGTTATGAGTGTGGAGAAGGCAGATCACTGAGAAAGTACTCTTTCCATCATTTCAGCTTAAGGAGACATACTATCAACATGACTTATCACTGTTGATGTTAGTCTTGATCATCTGACTAAGGTAGTGTTTTTCATCAGATAATTTCTTTTTCCTTTTTTTTCTTTTTATGTCAGTGGCAGAAGAAGCAGCAACACCCCAATTTCCAGGCTCAGCAAAAGAGCAGCTCTGGAAGCAGGGTCTGTACTGATGGTGTTGGCAGGGTATTTGCGCCATCTAGTGTTGAAAAGTAGTTCTGTGATATGGTTTGGTCTGGTTCTGGCTATAGGAATAGAATTACCATTTTGCCAATATTTGTCCTTTTAGCTTTAATCATTCATTGTCAGTTTTTCTTACTTGCAACTAACAGCACTGACTGACACATGATATTTATTGTGATTTGGGGGTGTGTATACTAAATATTTTTTCTTTAGAAGCTTTCTGGCTCTTTATTCCCCCTCTCCCTCCATGGAGTGAGAGGCAGTAGTTTCAAGCAGACTGCTTTTCTCTCGTCATGTGAAAAAGGCCCAGGAGCATCTATTCTGATGGAATAATTAGGAGCATGATTCTCCCAGAGTTGCAGTTATCCATCACTGCATCACAAACTCTGTGAAAACGTAGTGCCTTAAAATGTTAACTAGTTTATTTTGCTGAGGATTCTGTGGGTTTGGAATTTGGACAGTAGGGATAGAAATTATGTTAGATAAAGGAATTTTAAAGGAAAAAGGGGATGGTTGTGTGAGAATTGATTTGGGGCAAATATGGGCACTGACTCCGATGAGCTGTGGTCTAGAAGGATAATAAAAAAATTGCTCTAGGAATAAAACTAGAAAAAGTGAGTTGAAGATACGTGATAATTGGTTTTGATCTACCACGAGATTCACATTTGTAATAGAAAAACTATATATGGAAGAGAACAACCTGAGAGAGTAAGGAGCTATATCATTCTTGTTTTAATCAAATGCTAGACCCTTATTCAATAAAAAAATATTATGGAGTAGTTTAAGCCCCAGGTATATAGTTGAATTAGAAGACTATTGAATGCATTTATTACTCTGATACTCCATAATTATATGAAATTTGGATGATACTACAAAAAACTGTTCCTGGAGGTTTCAGGAGAGTACATTATGAATGATCAAATATTATTACCTCTAGTACTTTTTACAAAGTGAAATATTAGGGTACATGATCCCAGTATTAAAAACTCTTCCAGATTTGTTGATTGTTTTAGTCAGAGCCTGTCCCTAGGTTTGTATTAGTGGGACATCCAAACTTGAAACATCTTTGATATTAGAATTACGCATGCATTCATATTTCAAGATAATCCGGTTTAAACCTAGATTCCATTGTAACGATACTTAAAACATGTCCACATTTGATGAATTAACCACAAACTCCTTCAAGATAACATGACAGTTTTCATATTCAGGATATAATCTACCTTTTCATCCCTTTATTTCCCCTACCCCATGTTCTAGCTTAGAGTGCAGTATTCACACTTTCTAGAACATGTCCTTCACTTTCATGCTTTTTGAAAAAGGTTTTTTAAAAAAGATTTCATTTATTTATTTTTCAATGGGGGGGGAAGGAGAGGGAGAAGGAGAGGAACATCAATGTGTGGTTGCCTTTTGCACACCCCTCAATGGGAACCTGGTCCATAACCCAGGCATATGCCATGACTGGGAATCAAAACAACAACCCTTTGGTTTGCAGGCTGGGGGTTAATCAGCTGAGCCACACCAGACAGGGCATCACACTTGTTTTGTTGAAATGACCTAATTCACAACTGTTTATCGAAGTTCTGCTCCTCTTGTAAGGATGTTACCATAGCTCGAAAAGTGACACCCAGAGGTCACTGCCTGTGAGAAGAAGTCTTTCTTCTAGTCAGTTTCCTGAGAACCCCTTTGCATTCCTTGTTCCTCAGGCTATAAATTATGGGGTTCAACTTTGGCGTCACCACTGTATAAAACACAGATATCATCTTATCCCGCTCTTTAGTGGTCTTGGAGTTTGGCCGCATGTAGGTGAATATTCCTGACCCACAAAAAGACAATGACAATGGGGTGGGAGCCACAGGTAGAGAAAGCCTTGAGCCTGCCCTCCCCGTACTGCATCTGGATCACAGTGGAGATAATATTCCAGTAGGAGACAAGGATGAGGGAGACAGGAGCTAGGAGGATGACCACACCCATTGCAAAGATGGCCATTTCTGTGCTGTAGGAGTCTGCTGAAGCCAGCTTCAGGAGTGCAGGAGGTTCACAAAAGTAGTGATTTATGATGTTCTGTCCTCAATAGGGAAGCTGGAAGGTAAAGGTGGTGTCCAGTGGAGACACTACTTTCCCACTGGCCCAGGATGCTACAGCCACCTGGAGACACACCTGTTGTGTCATGATGGTGGAGTAGTGCAGGGGCTTGCAGAAAGCCATATACTGGTCATAGGACACCACTGTCAACAATGTGCAGTCTGTGCACGAACCAGAAGGAAGACAATTATCTGTGCCATATACCATCTGAAAGAAATAGTTTTCCTACTTACCAGGAAGTGGACAAGCACTTGGACAATGCTAGTAGAGAAACAAAGATCTGCGAAAGAAAGGTTTCTAAGAAGAAAAATGGGTGTTGGAGCCGAGAATCCATGAAGATGAGAATGATGATAAACAGGTTTCCAAGCACAGTCAACAGATAAATGATGAGAAAAAGATTAAACA
>PVIA01008849.1:0-67259 GCA_004024845.1 Tonatia bakeri | reverse complement strand
ATGAATAAAATGAATAAATAAAATGAGAGATATTCCATCATCATTTGTGTGGAATGTAATCTGATTAACAAAGCACTATCTGATGTTTTATAGTATCATAAATCATGTAATATATGACAGATTTTAGATTATTAGATTTGTTTTAAAGATTCTAGATGATTTCATATGAACTAGATGAGATACGTGACTTTGAATATGCATGCATATTTAGACAAAGTTTTTGAGGGTGCTATGGATACAATATTTATGCAAAATTTTTAGCTTTTATATTCTGCTTTTTCTTTTTCTTCTTATATTAAGAAGCAAGAGCTGGAATCCATTTCAAACTAAAGTGGAAATTCACCTGCACTATCTTTCTCTTTCAAGAAAATTAACAGAGTACCAATGGAGCCCTTTATCTATGGAATACAGACTTCATTAATTAATCCTTTTTATCTGTGACAGTTAAAGGTACATCTAGAATATACAGACTTCTTGAAATGATTTCTAGTTTTATTCTTACTGGTTAAAATACATTCTTTCAGACATTTGTTATCTTTTGTCAACCATGTATAAATTAAATCAAATTGTCTGAGGCCATTTCTTGCCTTGCATTGACTTTTTAAAAAGATAGCCATTTAGATAAATACTTTTTCATATTATTAACTTAATATTTTTGAGAGTGACAGAAAGAAAATGGAGTATCTTTCTGTTACTCCTCATTTTCATAATAGTGGAAGGTGGAATTCATATGGCATTATAAGTAGAAATTTTCTGCATCACTAAGAACATGGCTTAAAGTAAAATGCTCCTGGACAAGTCCAAAAAGCACTCTAATAAGAAACAATTCTAGTCATATATTATGCACTGTCTGCACAATTTCTCTTTTTTCACTAAATATGCTCTCTACAAAAAGGAATGTGGGCATCTATTTAATCTGTTCCTTCTATCTATTCCTCATCTCATACCACATATATATTCTGATTGCTTCAGAAATAATTATTATTCAGCCTTTCAAACAAGACACATGGAGAAGCAAAACAGAATCTGGAGAATACAGAAGCAGTTTTTATCTTGATTTTAATGTTTAACTCTTTTCATTTAGGCACTGGCTGCTTTTTAATGCTGAGGCTTTTTTTTTTCCCCATGTAGGGCTTTGCTGTTAGACTATTACCTGCCAGAATTCAGTAATGGGAAAACATTCTAGTTTCATGGATATTTGCCTATTTATACTCACTTTTAACCAAAAGTGACAAGCATGTCACATTTCATCAGGTTACATCAGGTTGTGTCTCCAAAAGAAAGAAATGGAACATAAAATAAGTCAGTTTAAAACCACATGCCTCATCCAGAAGCACAGAAGAAATTAAATATCAACTGATGGAGATTAGAGAAACTACAACCTGTCTATAGATCAGATACATGTCTCTTGTCAATAACCGTTTAAAATGGTCATTAAAGAAATGGCCATTGGCAAACAACTACAGTTGTTTAGCTTTCTGTTTCTGCGTGTTAATGCTATGCTATTTCTATTTCATAGATATGATACTCATTTACTTAATATAATATATTTAAGTAGCTCTATAAAAACATTAATTATGATGGTGGTTCCTTGCTGTGAGGGGACATGCCATGTGATGGGTTATCTAGAACTGTGCTGTCAATATAGCAGCCACTTGTCACACGTGGCTATTAAATAAAAAATAAAATAAATTGCCTTCGGTTTCTCAGTCTTATTAGTCACATTTCAAGTGCTTAATAGTTACATGCAGTTATTTTATTTGCATCATCACAAAGTGCTTCTAAACTGTGCTCATCTATAATGCGCTGGTACAATGCAGTGCCATTATGCCTCCGACAGTGAGAAACTTGGATCCCAGCGTGTAGTATCCATTTATATAATTGTTAATGCTCATATATTGTAAACAGTTTCAGAATTGTTAACCCATACCCTGTACTTTTGCCTTTTTTATTTATTTCCTCATTTGCCATTAGTCAATATAATACATTAAGCAGTTTCAAGGACATTGGCAAATTTTCTTTTTTCTCCATTGATTCTTTTCTCATTGCAATATATTTGACATATATTTGACATATAACACTGTGTAAATTTAAGGTGTACATTATGTTACTTTGATACATTTATGTAATATGATTGTCATTGTATGATAATTAGCACCTCTATCATGTTACTTAAATATCTTCTATTTTTAGTTGAAATAAAGCTCCAGTCTCTAAGTAAGTTTTGTGATTGCAATGCAATATCATTATCTGGTTTCTCTATCCCGTGCATTGGATCCCTAGGGCTTATTTACCACCTGGGTACGTTCGTACCCTTAAACAACCTCCTCCTATCCCCAACCCCATCCACTAGTAACCATTTTACACACTGTTTTTATGTGTTTGCCTTTTAAGATCCCAATATAAATGAGGTCATATGGTTCTTGTTTTTCTCTGTCTAGCCAACTCACATAGCATAATATGCTCAAAGTCCATTCATGTTGTCAGAATAGCAGGGTGTTCTTCTTTCTTGTGGCTGAATAATATTACATTGTGTGTGTGAGAGAGAGACATTTCTATATCCATTCATCAACTGATAGACATTTAGGTTGTTTCCATTTCTTGGCTATTGTAAATATTCAGGAAACAGGGGGATGTTTTCATTTCCTTTGGGTACCTGCCTAAAAGTGGAATTGCAGGATCATGTGGTAGCTCTATTTTTAATTTTTGAGGAATCTCCATATTGTTTCCAGAGTTGTTGAACCAATTTACATTCCCTCTAACACTGCCCTTTTTCCACATCCTCGCCAAAACTTATGTGTTGGCTTCTTGATGATAACCATTCTAACAGGGGTAAGATTTCATTGTGGTTTTGATTTTTATTTCCCTAATAATATTTAGTAGTGTTGAACACTTTTTCATGACCTGTAGGTCATTTGCAAGCCTTTTTTGGAAAATGTATATTTAGTTCCTTCCCTATTTTTAATTGAATTATTTATTTTTATTGAGTTAATTGAATTATTTTTGTTAATGAGTTCCATAAGTTCTTTATATATTTTAGATATGAACTCCTTATCTGATATATAGTTTGCAAAAATTTTCTACTGTTCTGTAGATTTTCTTTTAATTTTTTTCTATGCAGATGTTTTTAAGTTTCAGTGTCATTTGTTAATTTTTGCTTTTGTTGTTTATGCTTTTGGTGTCATATCTGAAAACAAATTCATTGCCAAGACCAATGTTGAACTTCTTCCCCCCATTCTCTGCTATGAATTTTATGATGTCGGGCCTTATATTTAAGTCTTTGATCCATTTTGAGTTAATTTAAAGAATGGTATAATACAGGGCTCAAATTTCATTGTTCTGTGTGTGTTTATGTAGTTTTCCCAGAACCATTTATTAAAAGTAGTGTTTTGGGTTCCCTTGTTGAGTATTCGTAGTCTGAATATGTAGAAATTTAACCCTGGGTTCTCTGTCCTGTTCTGTTGGTTTGTGTGTCTATGTTTATACCAGTGCTTCAAGTGTTTTAATTACAATGGTTTTGCAGTATAATTTGAAATCAATAAATGCTTATACCACCAGCTTTGTTCTTTTTCATGATAGCTTTGTCTGCTTGGAATCTTTTGTGATTTCATGCAAATTTTTGGGTTACTTATTCCATTTTGGTGAAAATGCCATCAGTATTTTGATGAGGATTACATTGAATCTATATATCATTTGGGTAGTATAGATATTTTAATAATATTAATTATTCTGATGCATGAACATGAGAGGTAGTTCTGTTTGTGTATTCTTTGATTTTTTTCAGCAAAGTGTTTTAGTTTTTCTTCTACAAATCTTCCCCTTCCTTCATTAAATTTATTTCTAGGTATTTTGTTGTTTTTGAAGCTATTAAATGAGATGGCTTTCTTTATTTCTTTTTCAGATGTTTATTAGTGTACAGAAATGCAACTGATTTCTGGTCTTTTAATTTATGTCCTGCAGCTTTACTAAAATTGTTGATTAATTCCAACATGTTTTTGCTTGAATCTACATAAAAAGTCATATCATCTACAAATAATGATAATTTACTTCTTTCTTTCTGATTTAAATCTCTTTTATTTCTTTGTCTTACATATTTGCTCTAGCTATGACTTCCAGTACTATATTGAATAATAGTGGTGAGAATGAGTATCCTTGTCTTATTCCTGATCTTACAGACAAAGTTTTCAGTTATTTTCTAGTCAGTATAATGTTGACTATGGGTTTGTCATATATGGCCATTAACATGTTGGAGTATATTCCTTCTATACCAAATTATTCAAGTATTTTTATCACAAAAGCAAGTGGTATTTTGTCAAATGTTTTTTCTGTATTTATTGAAATGATCATGTAATTTTATCTTTCATTTTATTAATGTGTTTATTACATTTATTGATTTACATGTACGTTAGCATCCTTGCATTCCAGGGATAAATCCTAGGTCATTGATCATGGTGTATAATCCTGTACTTTTACATTTGCTTTGCTCATATTTCATTGATAATTTTTCAACTATATTCATTAGGGATATCTGTCTATAGTTTTCTTGTAGTGATCTTATTTGGCTTTGGTATGAGCATAATGCTAGACTAGTAGAATGAGTTTGGAAATATTCCTTTCTTTTCACTGTTTTGGAAAAATTTGAAAAGGATGGGTGTTAATTCTTTAAAGGTTTGGTAGAATTTTCCAGTAAAGCTGTCTTGTCCTGTATTGAGTGCTCTGTATTGAGAGGTTTTGATTACTGACTTAATCTATTTACTCATTATTGGTCTGTTCAAATTTTCTATTTTTTCCCCAACTCAGTCTTTTTTTTAAAATAATTTTTCAAGTACAATTGTCTCCATTTCCTCCTCTCCACTCCTCCCTACCCCACCATCATCACCTCCCACTCTTGATCCCACCCACTTTGGATTTGTCCATGTGTCCTTCATACATGTTCTTTAACAACTTTTATCCTCTTTTCCCTATTATTCCTCTCCCCACTCCCACCTGGTTACTGTAAGTCTGTTCTTTATCTCAATGTCTCTTTTTATGTTTTGCTTGCTTGTTTGTTTCATTGATCCAGTTCCTTGATATGTTGTGTGTTTCTAGAAATTTATCCATTTCTCTGTCATATAAATTGTTGCCATATACTTGATCATAGTAATCTCTTATAATCATACGTATTTCTATAGTATCAGTTGTAATATCTCCTCTTTCATTTTAATGTTTAGTTTATCTGTCTCTTTTTCTTATTTAGTCTGGTTAAAGATTTGTCAATTTTGTTTATCTTTTCTGAAAACCAGTCCTTAGTTTTGTTGATACTTTCTATGTTTTTACTAATCTCTGCTTCATTTATTTCCACTTTGATATTTATTATTTATTTTCTTTTTCTAACTTTGGGCTGAATTCTTTTTAATTTTTAGTGCCTAAAACTAGGTTTTTAGGTTGTAAAATTAGGTTGTTTATTTGAGATCTTTCTAATTTCTTTATATATGTATTTATTGCTGTAAGCTTTCCTTTCAGAACTACTTTTGCTACAACCCAGAAGTTTTATTTCTATCATTTCTTTTGAGATAACATTTTATTTTCCCTTTGATTTCTTCTTTGGTCCATTTGTTCAGAAGTTTGTAGTCATTTTTTACATATTTGTAGGATTTTCAGATTTCCTCTTGTTGATTTCTACTTTCATACAACTATGTTACTTGCATGATTTCTGATTAAATGATGATACTTTATGTATAGCTTCTGAAATTATATCTTACAAGTGTTGTACATATAGCCGGGCAAAAAGTTTATGTTTACAAAGGTAATCTAGAAAAGACAAAAAGAAAAGGGGAAGAGAGTGAGAGAGAAACAGAGAGAGAATGAGGGAGTATAACCAAAGATATATATACAAGGATTTTATAGACCTGTAAGCATAACATTAGGAAGGCTAAAGTCCCCGCAAAGAAACCACATCAATCAAAAACATGTAGAACCAACTCATGAAATTTTAAATTATATTCAGAGCAAAAGCTACAAAGGACTTAGTACTGACAGAAAAATATAAATAGGTAGTAGAATTAAAATAAAACTTTTATTTTCTTTCTCTTATTTCTGCCAATGAGATTGACAAACACAAGAAAATATTGTTCAAATGGAGTAGAAGCTCAATTTAGGCGAATTATGGACTGTCCTCTGTGTAAAGGATGGCATGCATTCCTAATATTGGTAAAAGGTCAGTTCTTTCTCACTATTCAAAAATAAGAAGGAATTAAGTGGGTTTCATAATTTAAAGGATTCTAAATGTGATATCAATTTTGTATATGTTTCTAGAATAGAGTATGAGGTTGACGAGTATGAATCTCAGTTAAGGAGTAGTAACTATGTTTCTCGGCTCATTTAGAAAAAAGCAAAATGCCGAAGTAGAGATTCATTGATCCAGTTGCAGTAATATTTAAAGCTTTTGGATTTATAGAGAGAATTTATATGTTAAATAAGACCGGAGTAGGAACATCTAAATTTCCTTGCAATAGTGTATTTTATAGAAAATTAAGACAGTTTTTATTTTACTTATGGAATTATTGGTAATATTTTTATATTTGCTTATGGAATTCTTGAATTTTATATTACCATAAGCAGTTTCATTTAACTTTGGTATATTTTTATATATTTAATTTCTACAACATCAAACCCATTGTATGTCAAAATCTGAGAGAAAGAAAGGCTTTATTTATATACAAATGAGTTATATTAAACCAGGAAAAATTAGAATAATTTCAGGAGATATGGAAGAAAAAGATAAAAAATATTTCTAAAAAATCGTCCAAAAATAAAAGGAGGAAACATATAAATTGAACTTTGTAAGCAAGAATTAGACAGTTTTATTTTTAATATTTAAAATTTTGACTGTAAAAGACACTGGAACTTTTTGACATTGTTGCAGTTGTTGACATATATGATTTCTTTCTTTTTTACTAAGATGTGTTGGTTCTTATCATTGCTTTTCTTAACAGGCTTTGATGGTTGAAAACCACAACTATCAGAAGGCAGGATACTCCCTAAGTTTTCTGCAACAAACAAAGAGACAACAACAAGAAAAAGCCTATGCAATTGGTTTATTCATGGTGCTGAACTTGGTAGTGAACAAATGAACAACTTTAATTGGGTTCCCATTATCTCTTCAGTCCATTTTTTTGGGATTGAGATACAGTTTGCCTTTCCTCTTGGCTAAAAATTTGGGAAAATCATGAAGATTTCTTATGACTTATGCTAGTACCAGGATATTTTGATTACAGTGGCCTTGTAGTATAGTTTGATATTAGGTATTGTAATATCTCCAACTTTGTTCTTCTTTCTCAGGATCACTGAAACTATTTGGGGTCTTATTTGGTTCCACATAAATTTTGGAATATTTTTTCTAGATTTGTGAAATATGCCACTGATATTTTAATAGGAATTAAATTTATTCTATAGATCGTTTGGGGTAGTATGGACACTTTAATGATGTTAGTTCTTCCAATGCATGAACATGGTGTGTGCTTCCACTTACTTGTATCTTATTCACTTTCTTTCTTCAGTATCCTATACCTTTCTGAGTACAGGTCTTTTACCTCCTTGGTTCAATTTATTCCTAGATACCTTATTTGTTGTTGTTGTTGTTGTAATAGCAAATGAAATTGTTTCCTTAGGTTCTTTTTCTAATGGTTTATTATTGGTGTATAAAAATGCCATCAATTTTTTTGTTATGATTTTGTATCCTGCTTATTTGCTGAATTTACTTATTAGGTCTAGTAGTTTTTTTGGTGGAGTCTTTAGGGTTTTTTATATACAATATCATGCTATATGCAAATAATGACAGTTTTACTCCCTTCTTTCTAACTTTGATAGAAATTTCTTCTTCTTGTCTGATTGCTGGTGATTAGGACTTCCATTACTACATTGAGTGAACAAGGGAGAAAAACTAGGGACAACTGTAATAGCATAAATAATAAAAAATAAAGGAAAATGTAATAATATGTGCAAATCACAAAAAAATGATTTGTTGTGACTCTGAAATAATATAAAGACTGCTTTGAGATAATAAAGTCTAGTCCAGTGTAAAATAACACTGGCCTATAGATTATAGTATCAAAATTCTTAAAACTCAACCAAATTAATCTTTCTTCTCTCTCCAAAACCAGGTTTGATGGAATCTTGGAACCTTCAGTGAACTTTGTCAGGCAGGATTAGCTGCTTTCTCCTTTGCACTTGGACATTCTAGAGTGAAGCATAAGGGGAAAGAGAGAATAAGTGGTACTGGTAGTGTTGTAACATGATGTTTATGGCAGAGCATACTTCTTGGCCTTTCTTTCCATAAGGCACCTTCGTTGGTTCCTGAGTGTGTTAGTTACCTAAACAGATGGACATTTATTTGTTTTAGAAAATAAATCTGAAGTTAAGTATTTGAGATTTTTTTAAAAAGCATTTAAATGATGCTATCAAGAATTTAGGTTCCTCTCTCTTTTTACTTCTCCATCTTGATATGTTGTCCTGTATTTTTATGCCTATTTTCATCCAGTTGCAAGAAAAAGTTGTACCTCAAGGTCTAAGTCTGTATTAGAGATAAATATAGAAAGTAAATATAGAAAGTCATGAGCCATGCCCTCTGTTCCTTTCTTAATAATAAAGAATTTTGTAAGATTATCATGTGATTTCTTAAATAAACTTTTAATTTTAGGATAATTTCAAATTTAAAGAAAAATACAAAGATAGTACAGAGAGTTCCCATATATTCCACACTTAGTTTCCTCTACTATCAGCTTGTTACTTTGATATGCTATATTTGTTATAATAAGTGAACCAACATAAATTCATTATCATTAACTAAAGTCCATACTTCATTCAGATTCTTTTCCCTGATGTCCTTTTTATTTTGGTTGCAGGATCCCAACTTGGACACTGAACTATATCTAGTTTTCATGTCTCCTTAGGTTTCTCTTGGCTGAGACAGTTTCTCACTTTCCTTGTTTTTGATAACCTTGAATGTACTGAGGTATACCAGTCATGTGTTTTGTAGAATGTCCCTCAGTTGTGATTTGTCTGATGGGTTTCTATGATTAGGCTGTGGTTAGGTGTTTTTGGTGGAAAGATCACAACACAAAGTGCCATTTTCTCACACCACAAAAAGTATACATTCTATCAACCCGGTATGTGACTATTGATGTTTACCTTGAACACCTGACTGCAGTAGAGTTTGTCAGATTTCTCCACTTAAAGTAATTAAAGTCATATTTTTTCCTCTGTACTGTACTCTTTGGAAGGATATCATTATGTGCACCTTTCACTTGAGTGGAGTGTTATGCTTTACCTCCTTAAGGATAGAATATCTATACATGTTAATTATAATATTTCTGCCTAGGAGATTTGTCTCTTTTCCCATATTTATTAATTTTTTCATTTATTTTTATCACTATAAACTCTATATTTATTTTATACTTTGGATAAAAGTCCAATACTACTTCATGTTGTTGCTCAAATTATTCCAGTTTTGGTCATTAGGAGTATGCTAGTTGGCCCTATTTCTCCTTGTCATATACCAATGTCTTTGTGCCTTTATTATTGTTATTTCTGAGTACTTTCTTACTTTTTGCCACTACAACTTACTCAAGGGAATTTTTTTATATTTCCTGACCAAGTTCTAAATCAAACTTTTCTCTAAGGACCATTATTCCTTTTGTTAGAGAATGGTATGAGAAACCAAGATTTGTGATCCCCCAGTGATGGGTTAGGAAGTCAGGGCAGGAAAAAGATGAATTTTTGAACAGTCTCAAAGCCAATAAAGAAGGAAAAGAATATTCACATATTCAAGTTTCTGTTCCTAGACAAAGTAGAAATGGTAGGTGACAGCCTGGAAATTTGGGGTATTGGTTATTTTGGAATTTGGGGTGATTTAGGTATTTGACCCCAAACACTTGAAAACCATTCCAATATTTGTTGGCTTTCTGGAAAACTATAAAAAGTAAGCCTATTTGTAATCCATAGAATCACTTCTTAAAATGATACTTCCTAACCCTCAGCATCTTTTTTTCTTGCCAGTTCACTGAAGTCTCTCTTTGTAAGCTTTACTCCCAAATTAATAACTAATAACAAACAAAACAAAATAAAAACAAAACACTACCCCCTAATTTTGTTTCTAAAAGCTTAGATTTAAAGCTCTTCCCTATTCTCTCTCCACTTCTGTTCTATTTATAGTTTTTAAGTTTTTCTTTAGTATGGGGATATATTTTCACTTTATCTATGAAAAATCCTACATCACAGCTTAGAAGATTGTGTACCTCTATCTATTCTATTGAGTCTAAAAAAAAAAATACAAGCCCCTTAATTATGCTGGATTACCAAGACTTTTCTTGAATGATGGAGGGATGCGCTGAAGTCGAGACAAAAAATTATTTTTAGGAGTTGACAGTGGAGGGTAGGTTAAATGGGTTGAGGACACACAATTTAAAAAATTTATTTTTTTGCCCCATAAGAACTTAAAGTTTGAGAGGTTGCTGTTTCTTAGGTTATATATATGACCTAACACACAATTTTTTAGTTCAAAAATGGCATCAAATGAAATGTTAACTAAAGACCAATAATGTAAAAAGATAATTAGTGCCCATACACCTAAAGAGTACAGTATTTAAAATGACCACTCATGATTAGTTAGGTTGCAAATCCTCAGTTTCAATGTCCAATAATGTGACCTGCAGTACTTTGCTTAGATAGCAATAACAGCATAATTCAAAGCTGGTTCAGTTTACTGACACCATAGAAATAGCACCACTCCTTTCTGTAGTTGTGGTTGACAGTATGTTCACTGAAGGTAGAGTATTGTTTATAAATCTAATGGAAGTCTATTTGTTCCTGAATTTCTTTTTTTAAAATCCTCATTCAAGGGTGTTTTTTGTTGTTGTTGTTGTTGTTTGTTTGTTTTCATTACTTTTGAAGAGAAGAAGGGAGGGAGAGACAGAGAGAGAAAGATCAATGTTAGAGAGAAACATCTATCAGTTGTCTTCTTGAACAGGTCCCACCAGACATCAAACTCTCAACCTCAACATATGCTCTGACTGGGAATTGAACCCATGACCTCTCAGTCCACAGGATGATGATGCTCCAACCAACTGAGCCACACCAGCCAGTGCTGTTCATAACTTCTGACACATGTTCTTGGATTAAGAAAATTGAAAGGGCTGATACTCAAGCCATTATTTTTGAAGATAAATGTGGAGGGATGGAAATTTTTTAAAAAAAAATTACAACAGTAAAAGGCTCTATTTAGGTATGTTACAAATTGTTATTTAAATATAACAATAAGCATTTTATATATTTCACTTGGGATTAAAACTCTGCATTTATAGCCATCTCAAAGACAATTTTTTAAAATGCAATTTGCAAGAAAATGAATTTAAAGATATTTTTTGAGTACTCATTTTATTTATATGCCTCCTATATTTTTGTGTGAATCAAATATTACATGATAAAATAACAACTGATTAAGTGTTCTCAATGAACAATGATAATCTTTTTGGGTACAGTTGTCTCCATTTCTCCCCACCACTCCCCTGACCTCAGCCATCCCCACTTCCCAACCTTGATCCTACCCCCCTTTGGTTTTGTCCATGTGTCCTTTTTACATGTTCCTGAAAACCCTTAAGTGCCTATATTACATTGAAAAAATTAATTTTAATAATACTGCTTCTATTTCTATAGGCTTCTCTTATAACTCCCTTCATTAATCCCTTGACTATTCATTTCTTGTCATGCCTGTGTCTGCTGCAGTGTCTCCTGTGGGGCATCTGTGTCTTAATATTTTAGCAACAGTGCAGCCATGTAATTATCTGTAAATAATTTAGCATACATTTCATTCATGCAGAAATGATCCAATTAGCCAAAGTGAGGAAAAATAAAATCTTCCAATGAAATGTTAAGCCACTCATAGTATGGCTTTATTTATTATTATCATGTTCTTCAATGTTAGCTAATTAAATATATTTTCTATTTCAAATTATCTGCTAAGTTCCTTTGACTAGTTTTAAGCTGTTAATACTCATTTGCTCTTCCTTGAAGTGTTTGGCAGTGAAGCAAATCCTTGTCTATGGTTGCTTTGGATTTGTAGGAAGGTTAGGTAAGGTTGCTTTAACTCTGCCTAAGACATTCCCTTCAGAAAGTTAATTGGCTCACCCCTTTCCCCAGAGATATAGACTATATCTTTCAACATGAATATAGATTTCCTCACTTGTCTGCTTATTACTAGGGAAATGATAGGAGTGCAACAGTGGCACACATAATTAAAAGCTGTAGGTTAACCAGTACTCTCTTCCACTAATATTAGTGGTGAAGGCCTTAGAATTTATAAAAAGAGAAAAAGGAGATGATTTTGCAGACATGTAGTCTGACTTATACCTGCATAGCCTGTGGTGCAGGTGTTCCACCCATATACATTTCAACATTAATTGTAGTTCAATGAGCAGAGCCTTCACTTTTTTCTTTCTGTGAGTTATAAATAAGTGTGATGCCAATGCATTAAATTTAAATTCAGTTCTGCAAAATGTCTTATCAATAAGATGCTTGATGGTTTAAAGAAAAAAAGAGAGTGCCTGCTTCAAAGTTTTATTTATTCTAACGGATTCAGTTGAGTACCAGACACACAAACAAAACTATCATCAAGATAACCCATTCATTTTAAAGTGAGATTGATTGCACAACCTTCAACAAGAGCTCTGGCTCATTTATATACTTCCTACAATGCTCAGCACTTTCACTTGTCACGAACGTGGTACTTGATGTACCAGCTAACACTCTGACTTCACTACATGGTCTTTTAGGAAAGATTTTCTCCAGGTGAAATGTTTTTAAATGCCTGTAAAATACTAAATAAGTTAAGGTGTAATATAGGAAAATGGATTGGTTAATGGAAAGCTGGTTGGAGTGATTTTATAACAAGCTGTCAGTGTTGCAGGTTTTACCTAACACAGTGGATGCATAAGTACCTATGTATGTATTATTTTCTCCAAATTAAAATTACTCAATCTAAATTATTTCACAAATTAAGACACAACGAAAATGTTTTATAAACAAAATTGGGGAAAAACTGACAATATCATTGAAAATACATTTAGCTTTTGTCTCTCAAATGTAAATTTTCTTTTTTCTAATAGTTCTTTTTAACAGAGTTTTATTGAATAATCATAGATTAAAATTCATTTTGTAAGAAATAAAGCAGAGATATGCCATTGTACTCTTCACTCAGTGTTCCACTGCACAAACTATAGTTTTTTACAATTTTGCAAAACTATAGGAAAACCTCACATCAGCATATTGACATGGATACAATGCATGGATATTTTTCAGGTTACCCAGTTTCACAGGTACTCATTTCTAAATGCATGTAAATAATTTTGCCACATGTATAGTTGTGTTTATCCACCACCACAGTCAAGTTACTGAATAGTTTTATAATTACAAGGATTCCTCATGTAGCTTTTGTGCTTTGTATAATCACACCCATCTCCCTCACCTCCCTTCACTGTACCCACCATGTCACTACGTTCCTGGTAACCACTACTGTGTCCTCCATTTCTGAGTTTTTGTCATTTCCAAATGTTCTATAAATAGAATCATAAAGCATGTAAACTTTTAGGCTTAGCTCCTTTCACTCAGTATAATTCCCTGGAGGATCTTCAGAGTTGTTGCATACATCAACCATTGTTTCTTTTTTTGTTGAGTAGTACTCCATGGCACCTGTGTAACATGACTTGTTTAACCATTCCCATGTTATCTCCATGTTCACATGTTCAAGGGTATCTGCTGTTCCCAGCATTAGGCCATTTCCAGTACTTGACTACCCAGATTTTGCCTTCAAAAATACAGGCTTATCTCAGAAATACTGTGGGTTCAGTTCCAGACTACTGAAAAAAAAGTGAAAATCCCAATAAAGTGAGTCACATGATTTTTTTAAGTTTCCCTGTGCATATAAAATGTTTACACTATGCTATAGTCAATTGAGTTTGCAATCTGTATAAAAAAACTGTACGCACCATCATTAAAATTATTTTATTGCTAAAAAAGCATTGCTAACCATTACATGAGCTGTCAGGGAGCTGTAATCCCTTTTGCTGGCAGAGGGTCCTGCCTCAGTGCTGATGGCTGCTGACTGATTGCAGATCACCACAGCAAACACAATAATAAGGAAAGTTTGAAATATTGTGGGAATCACCACAATGTAATGCACAGATACAAAATAAGCAAATGTTGTTGGGAAATGGTGCTGATAGATGTGCTTGCCACAAGCCTTCAATTTGTAAAAAAAATCTTGTAAAGTGCAAAGTGAAGAACAAGAAAACAAGGTATGCCTATATCACCAGTAAAACTGTTAGTATGGATGAAAATACTATATTAATTGCTAGTTTTATTTTTCAAGGATAAATCTCTGAGAGTAAATTGCTGGGTTGTATGTTGATTGTGAAGTTATTTTTATAAGAAACCATACAACTTTTCTGAATTGGTTGTACCATTTTGCATTCTACCGTCTATGTGAGAATGATCAATTTCTCTGACTGCTTGGTATTTTCACTACCTTTTCATATTTTTATGACTATTTTTCATGATAGGAAGGTAGCAATATCTCACAGTTTTCATTTGCATTTTCTTAATGTGGAATATCTTTTCTTGCATGTATTTGTCATCTCTACATCTTTTTTAGTAAACTGTCTCTTCATAGTTATTTTACCCATTTTATTATCAGGTTATATTTTTACTGTTAAATTTTAAATATACTTCAGATATCTATCCTTTCTTGGATATGTGGTTTGCACATATTTTCTCCCATTCTGCAGATTGTCTTTTTATCTTCATGAGGGATTTTATAAAGCAAAGGTTTTAAATTTTGATGGGATCTAATTACCAAATTTTTCTTTAATGATCATGCTTTTTGGGTCAAGCCTAAAAACTACATCACTAGACCAACATCCCCAAAATTTTCTCCTATATTTTTTTCTAAAAGTTTTATAGTTTTACATTCAGGTCTATGATGATTTTGAATTGCTTGTTTGGTTTGTTTTTGTTTCAGGATTTGTTTTATTTTATTTTATATTTTATTGTTGTTCAAGTGTAGTTGTCCCAGTTTTCCACCAATCACTACCACTCACCCCAGTCACCACCACTTCCACCCTCGATTTTACCCCCCTTTGGTTTTGTCCATGTGTTCTTTATATTTATCCCTTAAAACCCTTCCCACTCCCCCCCCCATTATCGTCTCCCACCTCTCCTCTAGTTACTGTCAGTTCATTCTTTATTTCA
Organism: Tonatia bakeri; assembly: GCA_004024845.1. Lineage (NCBI taxonomy): Eukaryota > Metazoa > Chordata > Mammalia > Chiroptera > Phyllostomidae > Tonatia > Tonatia bakeri. The sequence continues at coordinate 51,980 of PVIA01008849.1, read as the reverse complement.
ATGTCTCTGGTTATATTTTGCTTGCTTGTTTGTTTTGTTGATTAGGTCCCACTTAAAGGTGAAATCATATGGTATTTGTCTTTCACCACCTGGCTTATTTCACTTAGCATAATGCTCTCCAGTTCCATCCATACTGTCACAAAGGGTAGGCTCTCCTTCTTTCTATTTGTTGCATAGTATTCCATCATGTAAGTGTACTATAGTTTTTTGATACATTCATTTACCCATGGACACTTTGGTTGCTTCCAGCACTTGGATATTATAAATTGTGCTGCTATGAACATTGGGGTTCATAGGTTCTTCTGAATTGGTGCTTCAGGGTTCTTAGGATATAATCCCATCAGTGGAATTGCCAGGTAAAAAGGTAGTTCCATTTTTAGTTTTCTGACAAAATTCCATACTGTTTTCCACAGTGGCTGCACCAGTCTGCATTCCCACCAACAGTGTACTAGGGTTCTCTTTTCTCCACAGCCTTGCCAGCACTTGTTGTTTGTTGATTTGTTTATGATAGCCATTCTGACCAGTGTGAAGTGGTATCTCATTGTGGTTTTAATTTGCAACTCTCTGATGTCTAGTGATGCTGAGCATCCTTTCATATGTCTCTGGGCCCTCTGTCTGTCCTCCTTGGAGAAGTGTCTGTTCAGGTATTTTGCCCATTTTTTAATTGGGTTGTTTGTCTTCCTAGAGTGGATTTGTGTGAGTTCTTTGTCTATCTTGGAGATCAAACCCTTGTCCAAGGTATCCTTGACAAATATATTTTCCCATACAGTCGGTTCCTTTTTCATTTTAATGTTTTTTTCTTTAGCCATGCAGATACTTTTTATTTTGATGAGGTCCCATTTGTTTAATCTTTCCTTTATGTCCCTTGCTCTAGGGGATATATTGGTGAAAATATTGCTGCACGGAATATCTGAGATTGTCCTGCTTATATTTTCCTCTAGGACTTTTATAGTGTTGCTACTTATATTTAAGTCTTTTATCCACTTTGAATTTATTTTTGTGTATGGCGTAAGTTGGTGATCGAGTTCCATTGTTTGGCATGTGGCTGTCCAGAACTCCCAACACTATTTGTTGAAAAGGTTATTTTTACTCTATTTTATGCTTGTGTCCCCTTGGTCAAATACTAATTGACCATAGAGACTTAGGATTTATTTCTGGGCTCTCTATTCCATTCCATTGGTCTATGTGATTGTTCTTATGCCACTACCAGGCTGTTTTGATTACAGTGGGCTTGTAATATAGTTTGATATCAGGTATTGTGATCCCTCCTACTTTGTTCTTCTTCCTCAAAATTTCTAAGACTAATTCAGGATCATTTATGGTTCCATATAAAGTTTTGAAATGTTTGTTCTGTATCTGTGAAATATGTCATTGGCATTTTAATAGGGATTGCAATAAATCTATATATTGCTTTGGGTAGTATGGACATTCTAGTGATGTTAATTCTTCCAATTCATAAGCATGATACATGCTTCCATTTGTTTGTGTCTTTCTTAATTTCTTTCTTCAGCGTTGCATAGTTTTCTGAGTACAGAACTTTGACATCCTTGGTTAGGTTTATTCCTAGGTACTTTATGTTTCTTGTTGCTATATCAAATGGGATTTTTTTTCCTGATTTCTGTTTCTGATATTTCATTGTTGGTATACAAAAATGCCTTTGATTTCTGAGTATTGATTTTGTATCCAGCTGTTTTGCCAAATTCATTTATTAGGTTGAACAGTTTTTTGGTGGAGTATATAGGATTTTCTATGTATACTATCATGTCATCTGCAAATAATGACAGTTTTTCTTCCTCCTTTCCAATTTGGATGCCTTTTATTTCTTTTTCTTGTCTGATCACTGTGGCTAGGACTTCCAATACTATGTTGAATAGGACTGGTAAGAATGGACATCCTCATCTTGTTCCTGATCTTAGTGGGAAAGCTTTTAGTTTTTGTTTGCTGACAATGATGTTGGCTGTAGGTCTCTTGTATACGGCCTTTATTATGTTGAGGAATACTCCCTCTATTTCCATTTTGCTGAGTGTTATTTCAGGATGTTATTTAAGAATTTAACAGAATTTTCATCATATTAAATTAAGATTTCAGAAGTATCTTGAATTATAACTAATTAAATGCTGGGATTACTTTCAAAATGCTAAGTAATCAGATATATTTAATATAGGTTGAACTGTAAGAAATTGCTACTTTGTAAGCCTGAACATAGTCAAGTACTGGCAATTTTATATGGTTCAACCAATGTGGGTGGCCTGACAATTTTCAAAATTAATTTTTTAGGAAAGAGAAAATGTAGCCTGTGTATGTATATACTCTCTGATTTTCCTAAATTTTGTGAAGTAATTCTATCATTGTATCATAATTTATATTTTACTCTATTAGTTGCACTGTTTTTCACTTTTAATATGAACTGGGAAACAGAGCTGCATTTAGTAGGAATATTTATAACAGAATTCTAGACTGTAGGATATTGCCTCATTTTACTTACATTTTAAAATCCACTAATATGGTACCTATGGTGTAAAACCTCTTTTTTGTTGTTCTTATTGAAAGAAGAATACAAATATTCAACAAATAAGCATGTTGTTAAGAGAAAGTACATGGAAAATTAGTCTCTTGTAATCAGAAACAAGTTAAGCTAGAAAAATTGATTGATGGATTTTCTTAGTAGCATTGCAAATGAGTTGACAGAATGTACATACTTAGCTGAAATATACTTAAAATTTATTAGATCCTTAGTTACAACATAATGACATCTCAGCCATAGAATGAATCCAAATTGCTCAGATATGAACAAGGATATAAGGACAGAAAACGAATGCTGGAATCACAAGATAAAGATAATAATAACCCCTTCTGTGTAGAGCACTTAACTTCATCAAAACATTTTTACTTACATTATCTCCTTTGATTCTGAACAGTATATTTAAAAAAATAAAAATGTCATTTTTATGCCATTCATTTATAATTTTTCTTGAATCTGACACTGTACAAGCAAAAGAAATTTACCTGTGCATTCAATCACATTGCAGTTGTTCATGAAAACAATAGACTTAATTTCATCCATTTCTTCATATTTCCCTTCCAGTTCTTTAATTATGTAGACAGATTCCCCAGCTTTCCTTATATTTAACCTATTTTTCATGCTCCTGTTTTGGTCTACAGTCTACATTTGTGTGTGTGTGTGTGTGTGTGTTGGGGGTGTATGTGGTGTTTTCAAAAACTTCTTTATTACTGTTGACCTAGTTTCTACTTCCATTTCCTTTTTTACTTTTAAAAAATTAATGGGAATTTATACTTCTCTGCCTTCCTTCTCCTTTATTCATTTTCCTAGGTGTTGCTTCATTCTTCTTATGTAAAGCTGTTATTTATGGTCATGGTATACAATTATACTTTCTGAACCAGGCCCACACTCTACCCTGGGTTATTTCAGAACATTTCAGTTTTCTGATGTGTGAGTCTCTGAATATGAATGTTATCTGTGGAAGTTCCATCTTTCCCTTTCTGTCTTCCCTTCCTCTGAGTCTGCTCTTCTGGCAATTCCTCTTAACTATACTTTCCTGAGTCAAAGTTCAAAGTCCAGACTTCCCATCATCAGTTTTACTTTGGTATCTGAGGTTGGTTTGGCTCTACGTGTTCCCTGTCGATGTCTTCTTTTTCTTGGACAATTCGCACAAAGGTATGTGTACCGGCTTGTCCTGCCTCTGATGATGAAATGGCATTGCACTGTCAGTTTTCTGAACACTTTCTAAAGCACCAGTTTCTGTGGACTTAAGTTAAATTTTTGGCAAGTTCTCAATTGTTGCTTACATCCTTTGGCAGGACTTTTGCCCTATTGTCTTATTTCCACAGTCCTCCCTCTGTCTCCTGAAACCCAAACAAATCTTACTCTTCCCCTAAGGCTGTTCTTATTTCACTGTGTCTTTTTACTGTACCCCCTGCTTTTGCTTCTTGTTTAAGACTTTATTCATGAAACGTCTTGGCTCAATGGACTTATCAAAAAATATTCTCAGCAGCTTTAGGGTTTTTTTCCTACTTGACACACTTTCAAATGTAAATCCAAATGCTCTGATAATATAGAATTGTTAGCAAAATTCCTTTCTCCAAGGAATTTGAAGTGGCTCGAATATATCCCTTGACTTCATCTATTAGGTCTCCACCACATATTGTGTTTCTCTGTAGATGTTATAATCCCTTGTATATATAATCCCCATCATATTTTTCATACCTACACTAAAGAGTTTCCTAGACAAGAAAAAGCTAAAGGAGTTCATCACCACTGAACCATTATTACACAAAATATTAAAGGATCTTCTTTAAGAAGAAGAAGGAAAAAAAGATGAAAAACATGAACAATAAAATGACAATACATATCAATCAACAACTGAATTTAAAACTCAAAATGAATAAACTAGTGGAACAGAAACAGATTCATAGACATAGAGAACATTTTGATGGTTGCAAGATGGGAGACGCTTTGGAGGATGGGTGAGAAAGGTGAAGGGATTAAGTACAAATTGGTGTAACAGAATAGGTGTCGTCATGGAGCTGTAAAGTACAGCATAAGGAATATAGTCAATAATATTGTAATAACTATGCACGGTATTGACCTGTGCTTACCGGCCTACAGTGAGCACGGAATGCTGTGGATGGCTCCTCGAAACACGTGAGAAAGACATACACAGACACAAGCAGTTTCTGTGGGGAAGTAAAGAACGGAATGGCCACTCTCTCTAGTGGGGAGAGCACCATGTCCATTTCCAAGCAGATTTTTATTGAGAAAGCAGACTCAGTTTGTGGATTCACAGTCCGGCAGAAAAGATCAAAGGGAACAGGTAACTTACAAAGATGCTAACAGAACTCCTACTGTGATTCTGGGCAGAGATTGGAGTTTTAACATATCAAAGGACTACAGGTTGCAAAGGTTTCCTGTCTGTGCCTTCAAATTCCAAGTTAATAACATCCTCCAGCAAACAGATCTCACAGGATCTTGCATATTCTATGTCCCAGGCCTGATTACCCCGGGGATCCGCTGTCTCCGGTCTGGACTGCCCCTTTATCTATTTTCTGTTTCCGTAGGCTTGAGCCTGGCACTCAGGAGACAAAGGCATTCAGGAGACTAGGATCTCTCACATCTAAATACAAAGACCCAGGCTTTGACATAGCCGAGGTAGGAGGCAGGGGTTGATGTGATCACACCTTCATTTCCACAGCCCCATGAGTCTCATCCCTGTAACATTCCCACTTGATCGCATCTGTCTTAGGTTTATTCTCTATCCTAGAGAATTGTTACCCATCATTGACTGCCGATCAAGCAGAAGGGAATGAGGCATATGAACATGAAGTGTTCATGCCAGGGAAATATGTTTTTTGTCTCCTTAGTGGCTCCTGGTCCGGAGGTCTCTCACTCAACCTAAGTCACAGTGGGTCACAGCTTCCTGAGACCAGGCAGGGTGGTCCCCAACACGATATCAGATGAGTATGAGATTTATTGAGATCATCACTTAGTAAGCTATACAAAGTCTAATCACTGGAGTGGAGTATAATGTCTAATCACCTGACACTAATGTAATATCATATGTCAACTATAATTGAAAAACAAAAATGATTTAAAAATAAAATAAATAAAAAAGCTTAATTTATCTTTTTTTTCCCACACTCGCATTCCCCTCGCCACCCCAGAGAGGTCAGTGGTGATTTCCTAATATCCCAGTACAATGAGTGATAGTCCCTATCTTCTCTGACCTCTGGGTCCTCTTGGCTGATCTTTGAAATAATTGCTACCTTTCCATTTCTATAGTTCCCACTTTTCTGATCATTATTTCTTATTCTCTTTGGTTAGATTACTTTTCTCAATGGGCCCCTTAAATGTTAATATTGATTTACTTACTTCTTATCTCTTTCTTATTATTTTATAATCCTTGGATTGTCTTGCCCCAGTGATTATAACCATCACCTATAGACTGACTTTGACTTTCAAAATCTTGATCTCCAGACCCAGCCATGCTGCAGGCCCAGCCCTGCAACTCTCTCCTATGTGTGTGTGTGTGTGTGCGTGTGCGTGTGCTTTGTCAAGCCCTGACTCTTCCATGCATTTGAAACTGAACTCATCTATTTTTTCCCTCTTTGTACCTAATCTTGGTGAATGCCAATTTGACATCCCATTTATTCCAGGTCATATATACTTTCTGCTTTTTTGGATTACATTTACATATCATAAATGATATTTATTAGTTTCTTTTATTTTACAGTATAAATATTTCTTTCAAAATATTTCTTCCTCTTCAGCTTCATGGTTAATGAAGTTCCAACTTTCACCAGTTCTCTCATGGACTATTGAGATATTCTCTTTACTGATTTCTCTGATAGTTATTACGTTCCCCTAACCTAATCTTCAGGTGCCTCCTCCAGCAGTCCACTAGCTCCTCATTGCTAGTTTATGAGTTTTCTGGGCACTTCTATATGGACAATTCCAGCAAAATCTGCTTAGACCTGTGTTTAAATCCAGTTTTATAACCTTACAACTTAAAATGAGCTCTGGTTCCAACAGTATTGATGACATCTGAGAACTTGTTAAAAACAGAGAGTCTTATGCTTTGCTCCAGACTTCCTAAATCATAATCTGCATTTTAATAAGATTTGCAAGTGTTGCACAGGCACATTAAAATTTGAGAAGCACTGTGTGTCAGTTCTGTTCCAAACTGTGTCATTCTGGTGTGTTCTGAGTAATGGAGGTACCTGGGTATTCTTACCTGTTCTGGAGAATCCAGGGAAAATGGAGAATTCACTTCATTGCTATACTACCTCTCATTATCTCACTAGCATTGCAAATTCTTCTCATGATTCCTGGAGATTATTTTACCCAAACAAACTATTGGTCTGGAACAGGTTTTTCTCTTTTTGTAAACTAGAAAAAGTGCATCTTCTAAATTATATTTGATTTTTTTATTTTTACATTTGCTAGGTTTCAAAATGACATAGTTTGTGCCTGAACATAAGTTCAAATACAACACATTTTACAAATATTTACATTCAGACAATTGCCATAATGTCTTATAATAAAAATTTCCCAGTAAGTGCTAATCTTGGGTCAAATTTTATTGTTTTTTCCTCTTTAAAAAAATCCTCACCTGAAGGCATTTCTTACTGATTTTAGAGAGAGGGGAAGGGGTGGAGAGAGAGAAGGAGAGGAACATCGATGTGAGAAACATTGATCAGTTGCCTCTCATATTCACTCTGGCTGGGGATGAACCTGCAACCTAGGCTTGTGCCCTGACTAGGAATCGAACCTGGGATCTGTTGGCTAACAGACGATTTTCCAACCAACTGAGCAATACTGGTCAGGACTGTTTTTGTTTCTTAATATCACTTAGCTTGAAACTTTTGCACATGTCACCATAATGGTCGCTGAATTTGATTCTTCTGATGCAAAAGGTGCTTACCAATTCTATAAGAAGACTTTTGAACTCGTATATAATCTTTCAGATGATCAATAAACACTACAGCAGCAATTCTCAAAGTGTGGCTCTAGGACCAACAGCTTTAGAATCACCTGCGGACTTATGAAACTGTAAATTATCTCACCCACCAAAGACATACTAATAGGGAACTCTTTGGTGGGAACTCTAGGTGATTCTGCTGCATAGTAAAGTTTGGAAATCACTAGTCTGTCTAAAACAATTGCTCTGGTTGCATTGCCCTTGCTAGTGATTGATTTAGACGTGGACATGAGATATAGTGCAAGTCAATGAGATGTGAGAGAAATATGCTAGGGAGGCTTCTGAAAAAGATATTCTTGGCCTTTTAAAATAATGAGCCAGAAGGAATAAACCCTGTTCATGGCTGGCTATTGATACATTGCAAATTATTCCAGGTTGGTCTGGCTATTTATCTATATACCTTACTGGCCACCACCAAGCAGAATAACACTTATTTTGAGCTTTGTTGTGCTGAAAAATCATAACTGCACAGGTTCTTGATGTTATCATTGAGTCATTGAATAAACAAGCCCGGAAACACTCCTTGCTCAGCATTTTTTGTTATATTATACGGAAAAATGGGTACTCTTATTATGTAAGCCAATTAAGATGCTTTTCTTTTATCTACAATTGAAAATATCTAAATTTATACAATATAAGTTTTATAGTCAATAATAAAATAGTAGGTGTATTTTAGAATCACTGATGCATAAGAACATTTTAATGGAGTTTTGTATTCATCCTGTCCACACATAACATTTACAGTCAGCCAAGTGCACAGTGGTTTTTAGGTTTTAATAGGATAAACATCCCACAATTTAAACAGTATATCAGAAGCTAAAAATAAAAACATTTAACATAAAGTGAATGAGATTAGCCACCTACGAAAAGCTTCTGAATCATGAAAAGGCCATAAAGTAATTCATATTTGTGATTGAATTAGACTAGTGTTCCTTCTTTAATCTTATGAAGACCTTAAAGTATGTCTGTGAAAAAGGCAACAATTGAAGTGTAATTAATAAAAGCATAATCTATAATGCAAACGTGTCCATTATATGGGAGGGTTTTAATGAAAGAAGATTTTGTTGAGTAATAAGCAATATTGGAAATGGAAAGTAAGACCTTTCAGCACTTAATCAGCAGCTGTATTTGATGGGCAATACCATTAAAAATTCTTCGGGTTTTATCATAGATGGGGTCAGACAGCAGGTGAGACTGTTATACTGCCTTTTCTCTGACTTCACACATGCAGAACCACTTTATATTCTAACTTCGTTTTTACAAATATCTTAGTTTTAAGATAATAGTGTCATAGAAAACAAATTGATACATTTTGGTAACTAGGAATATTTACCCTATATTCTGAATGTAAAAAACATAGCATTCAAGTGTATGAGTCAATGTTTTGGGATTTTGGTTAATCTAATTCATCTACCTACATTAAGAATTACCTCATGGTGATACAACTTAGTTTTTGTGATGCAAAAGAGAACAAACTTTGGTTGTGCAGTGCCCTTATTGCCACAGACACTTCAGGAAGCATTTCTTCTTTCTTTCTTGTTAATTATGTTAATTATCTGAGTGTCGTGACTATTCTATAATCTCATTTCTAATGGAGGTTCTGAACGCTATGGAAGTATGGTTTCTTAAAGACAGAAACAGGAAATCGTTTCCTTCTTAAGTAGTCACATAACTATCCACTCGAATCTTTCTGTGAATTCTTAGAACGCTTAGCCCTCCTTTATACCTTCCTTCTCTTCATGCTACTTCAGAGATCAAGGGACCAATTACACACAAAAAATTTTCATGGATTTAGTAGACACTTTTTCTCATTGGTGGTAATAAAATCTAAAAAGTGATATGATGATAAACAGTACTGTGTTTTTTAAATAACATAGATAGAAATATGGCTTATAAACAGTCTAGTTCATTATTCCCCCCAAGGCATTTATATGTATGATACTGTTGTAAATATGAGAGAGGTATGTTGTAGAGACTGCTTTTCTGAGAACTAAAATTTCAGTAAACATATAACAAAAGAATCTCAGTGACACTGGGTGAAATCTTATTTTGTCCTTCTCACCTTCTTATGCCTTCTTATGGATGATTCTGAGAATTGTATGTAAAGTTTCAGCTGCCTTTTTAGTGGTTTTCTTGACCCAAAATGGAAAAATAGTATATAATGCTTATTACAGTTTCTTCAATAGGAAGGAAAAAATCTCTTCATGTGGAGAGAACAGAATTCATTGTTCTTTCACTTACAAAATTTAATTAGGGTGTACTTTTTTAAAAAATTAAAATTAAAAATCTCAATGCCCATTATGACACTTTTTGATTGGTTTTCATTATATTGTGGGGAAGGGGAGATATTTTTCTTTTTCAATTTTTTTTCTTGAAGTGATTTGATTAAGCAGGAAAAAAGAATGAGGGAGTTTTGACACCTCATCTCCTATTCTATTAACCAAACTACATAATCCTCTCCTTTGCTCAGTTTGATTTTCCTTTATTGAATTTTGCTTTCTGCGATGTTCTCATTTCCCTTATTAGATTAAATCAAATTGTTCTTACCTATCCAACATTATCCCTTTGGGAGAGCATCATTCTGTCTCTCGAGAGAAAAATGTAAAGAAAATCTACTTAGAGAAGATTACTCAGCGACTGTTATTATCTGTTTCCAATTTCCTTTTTACTTCACAGAGTAAGTCTGACTCATTCCCTGATGGCAAACTTTCCTCCTTTCTACTGTGTAACAAGGATGAGGACAGGTCATCTATAACAGATGATTCCTAATGCAAAATGCAGAACCTCAGGCCTCATATGACGTTGTAGGAGATAGGTCAAAGAAACTTGGTTATTGCTGTGCTTACAGCCACTGCCTTTTTAAACCACGAGACTGTCCCACTGAACCAAGAATTACATAGGAAATTCTATTTGACCATTTAACTGACACCCAGGAGATGATCTGTTGGTGATTAGGATGGAATTGCCGAGAATCTGTCACCTAAAGAGTGTGAGATCCGAGCAACTTTATCTGTACTATGTTGCATTATATTTCACTTCTGCATAAATTGAGAAAACTAGCTATACAAACTCAGTGGAAATTATGTTTCTGTTCTTTACAAACTGCTGCTTAAACCTCAACATAGATATTTCCATGGAATTCGTTTTTTAGGTTTTCAAAATTGCTAAGAAGCAGTTTGGTTTTTCATTGCAGTACCAAAATTTTTTTTAAAGGTCTACTCTGGTCCAAAGCATAATAAGTACATGGAGAACCTAATGAATTGTGGATCTAAATGTGTGTGTGTATGTGTTTTCTAACCCAGCATCTTAAATTCTCTTGAGGTCATGCTGTCAGCATCAGTTCTATGGCCTGGATTTAGTTGAATCAATCCTAATTGCAATTCTGTACAGGTCTGGTTCTCTGTGGAGACTGCAGATGAATGACAGTGCAGTGGCAGGAAAGATAAATATGCTGGCAAATAAGATCCCGGCTCTCCACAGAGGATGGAATAAATTACTTTACCAATAGAGTGGAGGTAATATGTTGGAGAGAGAAAGTGAAATCGAAGCCAGTTTAAGACTAGGTTTGCTAAAGTTTAAAATAAAGCATTTTAAGCTTATGTAAAATACTGATGGTGATTCATTTCTATTTAGAACACATTCCATTGCTCTCGATCATGAAAAATAATGGCATCCACTAATTTTGTTTATGCAGATGACAGCCTGGACAATTTTAATTCATGTAGCATTCTCTGCTAGCTGAAGGCTGGTGGTGACTGTGGTGCAGCATATTGATTAGTAATTTGATAAATACACAAAATTGCACATTGAGCTTTAGGTGCTTCATGCAAAATGCATTCAAATGACCTTGACTAATTAGAGTGCATAGCTGTGAGGCAGTACCATACAAACAACAGCCAGTTTGTGGGTCTAGAGATTTATGGTAGCTTCATGACAGAGAATAGGAAGGGACCTGCATGCAGACACTAAGACTTCTGTTAAGAAGCTAGACTTAGAATACATCATCAAACACAAATATTTTTATTATTATTATAGGAATGGTTACTCTTATTCTATGAAATCAACTGCATAATTTTACAGCTAAATTATAGTTCACAGATTTTTAACTGGATCTGAGATAATGCATATACAGGTGTTTTACTAGTAGACAAATATTTTTGTAGCAATCTTATAATTGTATACACTATACTGAAAGATGAATATACATTCTTTATATTAATTATTTACCTTTTTATATTTTATAACTTCATGAAGTATGAAGTTCCAAAATGGTATAATATCCTTTTAAACTATATTTCTACAGTTTGCCATCACTGATTATGTTAGGTGTCCTGTAATTACATCTTGAATTAAACTAATTAGGCTTTATGGATATAGTGTAGGCTTTCACTGTAGTCTTATAGAGAAGCTGTTTGGTAAATAAAAGTGAAGTGCTCTAAAGAATCTATAGATATAACTCAAAAATTTCCAAAACAAAATCTTCCTGTTTCACTTGGCTATAAATTTCATGAACACATTGGATAATAAATTAAATAACACATCATATACCATTGACTCCATTTTTATCCCCTGCCGTCTACTCTAGGCATTTCTTTGAAGCATATCATTTTTACAAACATCAGTGCAAGCTTCCAAAAGCAAAGTAAGCAGGGATTGAGGGTTGAGAGTTTTGTGTAAATATTCAAAATTTCTAAATTAAGTTCGGTTTCAGAGAAATGCCCTTAACAGTACAGGTGCACTGCCGATTGTGTCGGGTTTCTTCAGAATGCATTTAAAACGCTCCGAAAGAACTCGGGCACAGCAGATCACTTGTCTTCCGTTTCAGTGCCCTATTCGTGTGTATTAGAAATGCTGCAGACACGCTTCGATTTGGGGTGAAATATGCACACCACAAGGAAAAAGTGTGAATCGAATCCTTCAATAACAGCTCAACTTAATATCTTTTTTCTCTCAAATATTAAATGCCAGTTAAATTCAATGACTCACAAAATCTCTAAGTAGATTTAGTTTATGTCAAATGCAAGCTTCTCCAACTCTCCAAAATCACGCTTCCCTACACATATTTGCTTAACAACTTCAGGAGCTGCCAGAAATGATTTCAATTTGGTTTTTATTATGAGTGGTATGATTTTGAAAGAATAGATTTCTAAAGACTTTCAAAAGCCTTAAGAAAGGCTTCTAGCAGGCTAACACTTTTCTCTTTTTAATATTAACTGTAATGATTATTGAATCTTTTAAAACTAGAGAAGACAAAGTTGCAACATAGCCTAAGTATTGGTAATAAGTGATAGATTTATGAATATTGACTGGGAAATACTGTTATTATTCCAAATACTTTATATATATATATATATATATCAAAAAGACTATAACTTCTTTTATTGTGATCCTAACTTTATTGCAGTAGTCTGCAACCAAACCTACAAAGTCATATATATATAATTATATATATTTTATATACATATACATATATTTATGTGTGTATGTGTATATATATATATATATATATATATATATGAGAGAGAGAAGGAGAGAGGGAAATGTCACATAATGATGTTTCTGTCAAAGACAGACTGTATGTATGATGGTGGTCCCATAAGAATATAATGGAGCTAAAATATTTTTATTGCCTAGTGATATCATAGTCATATCATAATCATCATAATGCAGAGTGAAATTTATTAGTCACTAGTTTATGGTGATACTGGGGTAAACAAACCAACTGCACTGCCAGTCATAGGACATTGTAGCACATATAGTTATGTGAAGCACATAATACTTCATGATGATAATAAATGACTATGTTACTGGTTTATGTATTTACTATAATATACTACATTTTTGTCATTATTATAGGCTGTACTCTTTCTACTTATAAAAATGTTTGCTGTAAAACAGTATGCCATGTTATGTGAGCAGCAGCCTCATACATCTCTCATAGACTGAGTCTCTTCATTGCATCATCTTCCCTTGTGCTTCATTTAATCTCATGTTGTTTTGCGCAGTAACCTGCTGTTCAGGCTGGTGTCCTAAGAGCAGTAAGCTGTTATATATAGTCTAGCTGTGTAGTAGGCTATACCATCCAGGTTTGTGTAAGTGCACTCTATGATGTTTGACAAACACAAAATCACCTAATGACACAGTTTTCAGAATGTATTCCTGCTGTGCATAGAAATCTTGATTTAAGAAAACGTATAGGAGTCATAGGTAATAGTATTCATTAGGGACTTATCATTATCCAGGTGTTCTACCATGTCTGTAACTTTAATATATAGGATCAAATAAATAATCACTTGTTAAAAGCAGTATTTTAGGCATTAAAAGTAATGCCATGGCAAATTCATGTAACCATTGTGATAGTGATGGAAGTAGAAATCTTTGGGAAATGTAATGAATGGTTGAAAAAAGAAGTCATGTAAAGAAGGAATTAGATTGAGTTATCTATGAAGGTGAAGGTATTTAGTATCTCCCCTAAACAAAGCATATCAGGATGATGATGCCCACTTCAGTTAATCTATAAAAAGTACTCAACTAGAGGCCTTTAAAATAGCCTAAGTTTCTCCTGCCTCAACTTAAGGGGAAAAAAAAAAAAACCTTTGCAGAAGTCGTGGTTAAACAAAATCACCTACTCAGATATTCTACATATGTCATTGTGTACAAAGTTAGGCAACCTGTGAAGATTCAATTTATTAGTCTTTTTTAAGTATATTTTATTGATTATGCTATTACAGGTGTCAAAATTTTTCTTCTTTTGTCCCCCTCTGCCTGGTACACCCCTCCCCTCCAGCAGTTCCTGCCTTAGCTCGTGACTATGGGTCATACATGTAAGTTCTTTGGCTTTTCCACTTCCTATACTGTTTTTAAACTCCCCCTGTCTATTTTGTACCTACCAATTTATGCTTCTTATTCCCTGTACCTTTTTCCCCATTCCCCTCCCTGCTCCTTGCTGATAATCCTCCAAATGACTCCCTATCTATGAAATTTCATATCTCCATATCTATGATTCTTTTTCTGTTCTGCTTGTTTGCTTAGTTTGTTTTTTAGATTCAATTGTTAATAGTTATGTATTTATTGCTCTCTTAATGTTCATAGTTTTTATTTTTTTAATAAGTCCTTCTAACACTTTGTATAATAATGGTTTGGTACTGATAAACTCCTTGAGCTTTACCTTGTTTGGGAAGCAGTTTATCTGCCCTTCCATTCTAAATGATAGCTTTGCTGAATAGACTAATCCATGTTTTAGGTCCTTGCTTTTCATCACTTTTGAATACTTCTTACCAATCCCTTCTAGCCTTCAAAATTTCTTTTGAGAACTCAACTTACAGTTTTATGAGAACTCCTTTGTAGGTAACTCTCTGCTTTTCTCTCTATGCTTTTAAGATTCTCTCTTTGTCTTTAAACTTTGGCATTTCAATTATGATGTGTTTTGGCGTGGTACTCTCTGGGTCCAACTTGTTTGGGACTCTTTGTGCTTCGCTGACTTGTATATCTGTTTCCTTGGCCAAATTAAGGAAGTTTTCTTTCATTATTTTTTCAAATGAGTTTCCAATGTATTACTCTTCCTGTTCTCCTTCTGGTATCCCTATGATTCAGATGTTGGCACTTTTGGAGATGTCCCAGAATCTTATTGCCTCCTTTTTTAAAAAAAAAGTATATTTTATTGATTATGCTATTGTAGTTGTCCCATTTCCCCCCTTCATTCCCCTCCACCCTGCACACCCTCTCCCACCCACTTTCCCCCCTTTTAGTTCATATCCACATGTCATAAATTCTTTAACTTCTACATTTCCCATACTATTCTTGCCTTCCCCCTATTTTTTACCTACCATCTATGCTTCTTATTCTCTGTACCTTTTCCCCCTCTCTCCTCCTCCCATTTCTTTGTTGCTAAACCTCCATGTGATCTCCATTTCTGTGGTTCTGTTCCTATTCTGGTTGTTTGCTTAGTTTGTTTTTGTTTTAGGTGTGGTTGTTAATAATTGTGTTTGCTGTCATTTTACCGTACATGTTTTTTATCTTCTTTTTCTTAGATAAGTCCTTTTAACATTTCATATAATAAGGGCTTGGTGATGATGAACTCCTTTAACTTGACCTTATCTGAGAAGCACTTTATCTGCCCTTCCATTCTAAATGAAAGCTTTGCTGGATAGAGCAAGCATCGGTGTAGGTCCTTGCCTTTCATGACTTTGAATACTTCTTTCTAGCCCCTTCTTGCCTGCAAGGTCTCTTTTGAGAAATCAGCTGACAGTCTGATGGGAACTCCTTTGTAGGTAACTGTCTCTTTATCTCTTGCTGCTTCTAGGATTCTCTCCTCCATTTTTATCTTGGCTAATGTAATTATGGTGTGCTTTGGTGTGTTCGTCCTTGGATCCAACTTCTTTAGGGCTCTCTGAGCGTCCTGAACTTCCTGGAAGTCTATTCCCTTTGCCTGATTGGGGAAGTTCTCCTTTATTATTTGTTCAAATAACTTTTCCACTTGTTGCTCTTCCTTTTCCTCTTCGGGTACCCCTATATTTGGATTTGGGGACATTTAAAGATGTCTGGGAGGTTCCTAAACCTCTCCTCATTTTTTTTTGAATTCTTGTTTCTTCATTCTTTTCTGTTTGGTTGTTTCTTTCTTTCTTCTGGTCCACTCCATTGATTTGAGTCCCTGTTTTCTTCCTATCATTATTGGTTCCCTGTGTATTTTTCTTAATTTCACTTAGCATAGCCTTAGTTTTTTAATCTAATTTGCACTCAAATTCAAGCAATTCTGTGAGCATCCTGATCACCAGTGTTTTGAACTGTGCATCTGATAGGTTGGCTCTCTCTTCGTCGCTCAGTTGTGTTTGTTCTGGAGCTTTGATCTGTTCTTCCGTTTGAGCCATTTTTTTTCTCTTGTTGTACCTGTTATGTATGAGGGGCAGAGCCTTAGGTGTTCACCAGGGTGGAGCAACTCTGTCACTGTGTTGTGATGCTGAATGTGGGGCAGGGTCTAAGAGGGAACAGTGATGCTTGCTCCGCTCTCTGTAGGATTTCAGTCCCTTTTGTCACTTCCCCCAAACAAACTGGGCCTTTCTGGTGCTAATTCCTCTGTGGGTGGGCTTGTGTGCATTCTAGGACCCTGTGGGTCTCTCCAACGAACTCTCCTGTGAGGTTGAGAGTCTCTCCCTGTGCCTCAACCTCCACAGGTGTCCCCAATCAGTGCCTTGAGGCTTTATTTCTCGGCACTGGGATCCTGGTTCAAACCCCAGGTTGCGCGGTCTGTCTCGCTTCCCAAAGTCACCTGGTTTATCTGTGCATGAATGTGGGACTGCCTGGTCAGCCAGCCACCTTGGGCGCATTGCCTTGCTTCACAATCGCTGCCTCACTGGGTCTGCCTCTTGCCACCCTGTGCCTGAGGTCTGCCAGCCAGCCGCCTGCACGCCCAGGGTCTGCCTACTTCCATCTTATGTGCCCGGTACCACTACTTTTTGTGTCACAACCCCTCTCCGCCCAACTGCATGACTCCACCCTATCTACCTGTCTGGATGAATGTGTCTATTTTAACTCCTTGGTTGTCGGACTTCCATACAGCTCAATTTTCTGTCAGTTCTGGTTGTTATTTTGTTTTTAAATTGTTGTCCTTATTTTGGTTGTGCAAGGAGACACAGTGTGTCTACCAACACCTCCATCTTGGCCAGAAGTCTGGAGGGCTCCTTTTGTTTTTTAAATTATTGTTTCTTAATTCTGTACTGTTTATTATTTCCTTAAGTTCCAATTGTTGATATGAACCCTACCTTCCTTCGTTTACTGTTGTTTCCCTGTGGATTTTTCTTTATTTCACTTAGTGTAGCCTTCAGTTCTTCCCTTATGCTTTTGCTGTACTGTGTTCTCTGAGCATCCTTATCACCAGTATTTTGAACTCTGCATCTGATAGGTTGGCTATCTCCATTTCATTTAGTTCTTTGGGGGAGGGGGTTGTTCTGTTTTTCTCATTTAAATTAGGTTATTTTTTTTTTTGTCTCCTCAATTTGGCACCTCCCTGTGTTTGTTTCTGTGTATTAGGCAGAGTAGCTTTGACTCCCTTTCTTAGTGCACCTGTAAAGTGTATGGAGCCTAGGTGTTTGCCAGGGTGGAGCAACCCACTTCACTGCTTTGTGGCTCTGTATGTGGGCCAGTGGTCAGTGAGAGGACAATGCCCCTGCCTTGCTTGGAGGCTTGCTTGGCACTTGCCCCATTTCCAGTCACTTCATCCACTTCCTGTGTGCAACTGGTACCCCTCAAGTTACCACCCTAGTGGTGATTCCAAGAGTGGGTGGGTTTGCATATATTCTAGGACTATAAAGGCTGTTTAAACAGACTCTTCTGAGAGACTAGCAGTTTCTTCTGCCTCTCCAACTCCCGTTGATTTTTACAGCCAGAATTTACAGGGCTTTATTTGTTCAGTGATGGAAAACTGGGCTGCATAATCTGTCCTGGTGCTGGGATTGCTTGCTCCCAACCCTCCTCTTTCACATATGAATGTGGAACCACCCATTCACTGGCTCTGGCTGCCACCTCACTGCTGTCGTACCACGTATTCTCTGCCCCAGCTCCCCATCTCTGCCTCTCCTCCTGTCTAGATGAATATGGCTTCTTAAATTCTTGGTTGTCCAACTTTCATATACTTCAATTTTCTGGCAGGTCTGGGTGTTTTTTCTTTTCATATTAGTTGTGATTCTTCTTACGGTTGTGCAAGAAGGCAAAGTATGTCTACCTATGCCTCCATCCTGCCCAGAGTCCTATCAGTCTTTAATAGACTTTGGTTCACTAGCTATATCAGCATTGAGTGGGGTACTTTGTGATAAAAACTGATGGCTGCCTTAAAACAGACATCTGAGTCAGGATCTGTGGGCATAGAGCCCCAGAATCCTAGTTTTTAAGGAGTACTATGAGTGAGCCTGATGTATTTTAAAATTTGATATCCATGCAATACATACTTAGTATCTGAGAGATTTCAGTTTAGAAGATAATGTAAAGAACAGATTATCTCTATTGATTTTTTCTAGCACCATCATTTTTGAGAGATCAAGAAACAGTACTACTAAAAACCATAAAGCTGAAGACTATAAACCAGCACTTCTTCAAAGCAATTGAGGAAGGTAAGTTCATTTAAAATTATGGAATTTACTCCATTGAAAAATACATATTTTAATTCCTTCTGACAGTCAGAATTCCATAAATATCCACTTCCTTTTATTTTGAGAAAATAATAATCATTCATTTCGAATATTGTACACCACCAATTTAGTTTCCCCTTTACACATTGCTATTGCAGAGAAGTGGACTTTAAAAGATGTGCTGAATCAAAAACCATAACTAAAATATAGAACAACCATCACTCAGAACAGACAGAATTTGAGTTGAGTGGAAGTCTGATAACTACAGAATTAAAGAAACCACATCTGGGGGGCAAAAGATGGCAGTGAGGTAGGGGGAACTGAACCCACTTGCTCATGTACCCAGCTGGGACACCTGTCTGATCTTCTGGAGTACAGAGTAAATAGCCAACAGAATCCCAGCTTATATGAAGTTTAGAAGCCAAAGATTGCAAAGGACATTTAAAAATGGATGGTAAGGAGATTGAGTGAACTGACAGGAAGGTCCTTGGGACTGGAACCAGAACCGGGGCTGCTGCTACCCTGGGCTGGTGCCAGGTACCACAGCTGCCACAGGAGCTTTGGAGGAGAGTCAGATCAGCAATTGTAACTTCACAGTTCCCTCCCCTCCCAGATTAGGGAAGCCAGTATTGACCTGGATAGGCCTGGATGCTTAAAGTTGCTTTTGACATAAAGATGCAGTGGGAGACCCACAAAAGCAGTGTATCCTGGCTGGGACTGTGGTTGCCAACTGGACCAGTACCAGAGAAACTGGGGAGCAGGGTGACACCTGGAGATGGGAGAAGAGTTGGGCTACAACTCTGACCCAGAGAGCCTCCGGACAGGTCAGAGAGGTGGGCCATGTGAAAAGCCATACGCTTCTAAAGAATGGCCAGTTGTAACCAAGCATAATTCATTTAAAATAAAAGGCTTTCAGCTGTTGTTTAAGGAACTCTCAAGCCATAGCAGAGCCAGTGAAGAGGAAGGAGGAGGGGCAAGATTTGCTCCAAATCAGGGCACCTCAAGGACTGATGAAAGTGGGACAGCAGGGGCTCAGAGGAGTAGGAGTCCCCAGAGAGACTTAATTTAATAGGGAAACTAAACTGCCCTGGAAGGACTTCACATGCACAGCGCCCAGACCAGCTAAGTGGGAGGAGGAGTGTGAGTTGCTCCCACTTAGTGCACGTCATAGACTAATCAAATGGTGACACAATGAGTGGATTAAAGGTGCTGCCCTGGCCCATATGGACAGTGGGGGCCACACAGGACTCTGAGGGCTTGGGCTGGAGGCTAGACACCTGTGAATATTATAACTCAGACCTAGCCCCCAATGCAGAACCACAGGAAAGGAAAAAAAAATCAGAGCCTAGCACCCTCTGCCTGGAGTGTTCAGGTAGACCAGCAGAACCTGCTTTGCAGGTTAAAAGTCAGCAGGACATTCTTTGTTTGTTTTTCTTCTAAGTGTAAGACAATAAGACCTGGAGCTATGAAAGGACCAAAGACAGATGCAGAGAGAGATCAGAAGGCTAATGCCAACAACTGAGGCAAAATTCACTTTGTTATCCTACAGAACTTGCATTTTATTTTTACTTATTTTTGTTATTATTATCATTATTTTTATTTCTCTTCTATCCATTTAGTTTTCTTTGTTTTGTTTGTTTGATTTCATTGTTTGACTGGTTTCTTTGTTCTCCCTTTCATACTACATTTTAATTTCTCTTCCTTTACTTTATTCATTTTTCAATAACACACTCCTCTTGGTCTTTTACTTATTATTATTTTTATTCAGATGATGTATTTCTTGACATATTATTATTCCAATTCCCACACACATTTCCCTGGTCTTGGTCCATTTCACTATCTTCCTGAGTTTTATTACTGTTGTGGTTAACTTTATCCTCTAGCACACTATGCCAAATTTCTAGCTCTTACTCTCACTGTATCTTACCATCTAACCTCACATAAGCACTCTGCTTTCTGGAGTGAGCTCACATTCTTTTTCCCTTATAATACAAGTCTTACCTCTTTTTTACCTTTTATAAAAAATGGCTAGTTGGGTGATATATCATGGTTATTGCTGTACTTCTCCAAAGGATCTCCCACCTATTTTCTACTTGTTGGTACTTTAAATCTCATAAAATACTACCCTGCTGTCTCAATCCATTTTGACTTCACCCAGCCTCTGATCACATACAAGATAAGGTGGGAGTTGTGCATACCAGTAAACACACTGGAGGAGAGAACCCACCAACAAAAGAGCCACCAACCCCATGTCCCACAACAGAGCCCATACAAACAAAAGAAAAGGCAAACCTAGAGCATCCAGACAAGGGGATCAGAGACCACACCACTGTGTCCCACAGACTTCCTACCAAAGAATTTCACTCTACAAAGATAGCTAGTAAAGCAGAGCATCAGGAATCACAGAAACAGACAAAAAGACTCACCTAAAATAGGGAGACAAAGAAATAACCTGCAATTAAAAAGAATGAAAGAATACACTCTAAAAGAACTAAATGAAATGGAGCCAAGCAAACTATCAGATATAGAATTCAAAAGAATGGTTATAAGGATGCTCAAGGAAGGAACTGAGTAAAAAACTATAACAGTATGAAACTATAAACAAGAAACAGAAAGAAATACAATTTCTGAAATATAAAACACACTAGAAGGAGCAGGCTGAATGAAACGGAGGAACGAATAGTGGGCTGGAAGACAAGGTAGAAAGAAATACTGAGGTACAGCAGCTGCATGAAAAGTTACTCAAAGTATATGAAGATAGCTTAAGGGAATTGCAAGACAGCATGAAATGCAACAACATTCGAATCTTAGGGATACCAAAAGGAGAAGAAAAGGAGCAAGGGATAGAAACCCTGTTTGAATAAATAATCACAGAAAACTTTCCAAATTTGAGAGAGGAAAAACCACACAAGTTCAGGAAGTACAGTGGGTCCTAATTATGATGAACTCAAAGAGGCCTACTCTGAGACACATCGGAATTAAAATGCCAAAATTTAAAGACAAAGAGAGAATCTTAAAAGAGAGAAACCAGAAGTAACATGCAAGGGCCAATAAGGCTAGCAGATGGTTCTCTCCAGGAAAGAATGGCAAGCCAGGAGAGAATGGCAAGAAATATTCGAAGTACTGAAAAGCAAAGGCCTGCGACAAAGACTGCTCTACTGAGTGAGGCTCTCAATTAAAATGGAAACCTGTTGGGGACCACCCTGGTCTCAGGAAGCTGTGACACCCTGTGACTTAGGCTGAGTGAGAGACCTCCAGATCAGGAGCCACTAAGGAGACAAAACTTATTCCCCTGGCATGAACACTACCTGTTCTGTGCCTGGCCTTTAAATGCTAGATCAGTTACCAATGACGGGTAAGACTCCTTAATGAAGGAGCGACCTAAGACAAGTTCTGGTCTCTTTAGGCCTGTGGAATAAGATTCACGAGACTGTGGAAATAAATGAAGGGGCTGTGGAAAGGAAGGGGTGATCATCAACCCCTGCCCCCTCTGAGCCTGAGTCTTTGAACTCAGATGTGAGAAATCCAAGTCTCCTTGCTGCCTCTGTCTCCAGCCCTTCTCAGGGCTTAGCAAACAGCCTAAAGGGGCAGCTCAGACTGGAGACGGTGGACCCCCGGGGTAATCAAGCCTGGGACAAAGAATATGCAAGATCCTGTGAGATCTATTTGCTGGAGGATGTTATTAACTTGTAATTTGAAGGCACAGTCAGGAAACTTTTGGAAACCTGTAGTCTTTTCATATGATAAAACTCCAATCTCTGCCCGGAATCACAACAGAAACTCTGTTAGCATCCTTGTAAGATACGTGTTCCCTTTGATCCCTTCTGCCAGACTGTCAATCCACAAACTGTGTCTACTTTCTCAATAAAAAGCCACTGGAAGAAAGCAAGGGGTGCTCACCAACTTGGAGAGTGGCCACTCCATTTCTTTACTTCCCTACAGAAAACTGTTTCTGTGCATGATAATTTCTCGTGTTTCGACGAGCCATCCACAGTGAGTGCTAAGCATGTTCATAGCCGGCCGGGAGAGCTGGGTTCTGCTCACTTCAGAAACCAAATAAAGAATTTCCCAGACAAAAGACGGCTGAAAAAATACACCTCCACCAAACCAGTACTGTAAGATATACTAAAGGGACTACTATTAAAAAAGGAAGGAAAAGAGTGAGAGAGAGAGGAACATAGGTACAAAGGGGGGAAAATGAATAAGTACATATCATTAATAACATTAAATATTAATTGATTAAATGCTCTAATCAAAAGATACAGGGTAGCTGAATGGATAAGAAAACATGACCAGCACGTATGCTGCCTACAAGAGACCCACCTTAGAACAGACCTATGCAGACTGCAAGTGAAGTGTTGGAAAAAATATTCCAAGCAAATTCACAGGAAAAAAGAAAAAAACTGGGATAGCAATACTTACATCAGACAAAACAGACTTCAGAACAAAAGCCATAAAAAGAAACAGTGAAGGACAGTTCATAATACTCAAGGGAAGAATCCATCAAGAAGACAGTAACATTGTAAACATATATGCACCCAACATAGGAGCACCCAAGTGTATAAGATAAATCTTGGAGGACTTCAAGAAAGATATAGACAACAACACATTTATACTAGGGTATTTTAACACCCCACTGTCAAAACTTGATAGATCTTCCAAACAAAAAAACAACAAGGATATGGTGGTATTGAACAATGCCGTAGATCAAATGAATTTAACAGATATGTATAGAACCTTTCAACCCAAAGAAACAAAATACATATTCTGTCCAAATGCACATGGAACATTTTCAAAGATAGACTATATGATAGGACACAATACAAGCCTCAACAAATTCAAGAAAATTGAAATCATATTAAGCATTGTCTCGTACCCACAAGGGCCTGAAACTGGAAACCAACCTCAAGGAAAAAACTCAAAAACACTCAAATTCATGGAGATTGAATAGCATGCTACTAAACAATGAATGGGTCAAAAATTAGATCAAGGAAGAAAGCAAAAAAGTTTTTGGAAACAAAGAAAATGAACACACAACAGACCAAAACTTATGGGACATATCAAAGACAGTTCCAAGAGGGAAGTTCATAGTGATACAGACCTACCTAAAAGAGAGAGAAATATTTCAAATGAATACCCTAACCCTATATCTGCAAGAACTGGAGGAACAAAAACAAACCAAGCAAACAAACAAATAAAAAATGAAGCCAAGAGCGAGTGGAAGGAAGAAAATAACCAAGATCAGAGAAGAATTAAATGACATAAAGACTAAAACAACAATCCAAAGGATCAATAAATTCAGGAGCTTATTCTTTGAAAAGATAAGCAAAATCATCAAGGCTTTAAGCAGACTCATCAAGAAAAAACAGACAGGACCCAAATAAACAAAATCAGAAATGAAAGAGTAGAGATTACAAGTGATACCACAGAGATACAAAGGATTGTAAGACACTATTATCAACAACTATATGCCAAGAAATTTACAAACCAGGGCAAAATGGAAAAATTTCCAGAAAAAATATAATCTTCCAAATGAATGAAGAAGCAGCAGAAATCCTGAACAGACCGATAACAGCTAGAGAAATCAAAGTAGTAATCCAAAAACTCCCAGCATACAAAAGCTCTGGACCAGATGGTTCCACAGGAGAATTTTACAAAATATTTCAGAGAGCTAACCCCTAACCTTCTTGAACTATTCCAAAAAAATCCAAGAAGAAGGAAGACTCCTAAACTCTTTTTATGAAGCTGACACCACCCTGATCCAAAAACCAGACAAAGACACAACAAAGAAAGGCCAATATCTCTGATGAACATAAATGCTAAAACCTCAACAAAATATTGACAAACCCCATCTAACAATACATTAAAAAGATCATATGCCACGACCAAGTGGGATTCATCCCAGGGATGCAAGGATGGTACAACATTTGCAAATTGATAAATATAATACAACAGTAAACAAAAGGAAAGAGAAAAATCATATGATCATATCAATAGATGCAGAAAAAGCATTTGATAAGGTACAGCACCCATTTATGATAAAAACACTCAGCAAAGTGGGAGTAGAGGGAGAATACCTCAACCTAATAAAGGCCATATAAGAATAACCTACAGCCAACATCATAGTCAATGGGCAAAAACTAAAAGCCTTCTCACTAAAATCAGAAACAAGGCAAGGATGTCTACTTTCACAACTTCTATTCAATATAATATTGGCAATCCTAGCCATAGCAATCAGACAAGAAAAAGAAATAAAAGGCATCCAAATTGGAAAGGAAGAAATAAACTGTCACTGTTTTCAGATGATATGATAGTATACATAGAAAGCCCTATAGACTTCACCCAAAAACTACATGACCTAATAACTGAATTTGGCAAAACAACAGGATTCAAAGTCAATATTCAGAAATTGAAGGCATTTCTATTATACCGACAATGAAATATCAGAATCAGAAATCAGGAAAAAATCCCATTTGATATAGCAACAAGAAAAATAAAATATTTAGGAATAAACCTTACCATGGAGGTAAAAGACCTGTACTCAGAAAGAAAGAAGAAAGAAATTAAGGAACATTGAAATAAATGGAAGCATATACCATGTTCATGGATTGGAAGAATTAACATCATCAGAATATCCATACCACCCATAGCAATTTAGAGATTCAATGCAATCCCTATTAAAATACCAATGACATATTTCACAGTTATAGAATAAACATCTCAACAATTTATATGAAACCATAAATGACCCCAGATAGTCTTAGCAATTTTAAGAAACAAGGACAAAGTAGGAGGGATCACAATACCTGATATTAAACTATGTTATAGGCCACTGTAATCAAAACAGTCTAGTGCTGGCATAAGAACACACACATAGACCAATGGAACAGAATAGAGATCCCAGAAATGAACCCAAGTCTCTATGGTCAATTAATCTTTGACAAATGGGGCAGAATCATAAAAGAGGGTAAAAATATTCTCTTTAAAAAATTGTGCCAGGAGATCTGGACAGCTACATGCAAAAAAAAAAAAAAAATGAAACTTGATCACCACCTTACACCATACACATACATACATTCAAGGTGGATAAAAGACAAATATAAGTCACGACACTGTACAAGTCTTAGAGGAGAACATAAGCAGGAAAATTTCAGATGTTCCATGCAGCAATATTTTAATTGATATGTCCCCTAGAGCAAGGGACATAAAGGAAAGAATAAACAAGTGGGACCTAAACAAAATAAAAAGCTTCTCCATGGCTAAAGGCACAGCAGTAAAGTGAAATGGGAACCAACTGTATGGGAAAATATATTTGCCAATGATTCCTCAGATAAGTGTTTGATCTCCAAAATACATAAAGGACTCACACTCAAGCCCACTGCAGGAAGACAAACAACCCAATTAAAAAATGGGTAAAAGACCTAACAGACACTTCTTCAAGGAGGACATACAGAGGGCCCAAAGTCATATGAAAAGATGCTCAGCATCACTAGCCATCAGAGAGATGCAAATTAAAACCATAATGAGATACCACTTCACCCTGGTGAGAATGGCCATCAAAAACAAATCAACAAACAACAAGTGCTGGCAAGGCTGTGGAGAAGAGGGGTACTAGTGTACTGTTGGTGGGAATGCAGACTGGTGGAAAACAGTGTGGAATTTTGTCAGAAAACTAAAAATGAAACTGCCTTTTGACCCAGCAGTTCCACTGCTGGAAGTATACCCTGAAAATCCTGAAACACCATTTCAAAAGAACCTATGCACCCCAATGTTTATAGCAGCACAATTTACAATAGCCAAATGCATGAAGGAATCTAAGTGCCCATCAGTAAATGAGTGGATCAAAAAACTGTGTTACATTTATACAGTGGAATACTACACAGCAGAAACAAAGAAGGTGCTCCTACCCTTTGTAACAGCATGGATGGAAGTGGAGAGCATTATGCTGAGTGAAATAAGCCAGGTGGTAAAAGGTAAATACCATATGATCTCACCTATAAGTGTAACCTAATCAACAAAACAAACACGCAAAATATAACTAGAGACATTGAAATAAAGAATGAAGTGACAGTAATCAGAGGGGAGGGGGGAAAAAAGAATAACGGGAAAGAAGGGGAAGGATTATCAAGGAACATGTATAAAGGACACACAGGCAAAGCCAAAGGGTGTAGATTTGAAGGTTGGAGGTGGGGATGAATGACACAGGGGGTGTGGCTGGGTGAAAATGGAGACAACTGTACTCCAACAACAACAACAACAAATAACTAGGTCACTTTAAAAGACAAAAAAGCCAACTTGAAGGGGTTTCTACTGGCTAAATTGGGGACAGTTTTATCATGAAACTAAATAATGAAAAAACTAAAAATATGATAAAAATGGAATATTTACATAGTTTCAAAATACCTCTATCACAAAATACTTATTTATTATAAGAGGGAGAAAAACCACTTAAGAAGTGGTGTTAAGAGAACTCTGGCTAATACTACATAACAGAAAAAAAAAAACCTTTAAAAAATTTTAAGTTTTTTTATCCTTGAATTAATAGCCAACTAAGTTCACACATTGCAAATAAAATGTTTCTTTAGTACTTCTTTTAAATCTATACCAGTTTTCTTACCCCTATTTTTTTTTGAATTCTTAAAAATAAATATTTTAAAATATTGATAATATTTTAATTAAAAAAGTAGCTTTAATTGCATTGTAAAAAAAAAAGAAAGAAAGAAAAGAATAAAAAGAAACCACATTGATCCAGACCAATAGGAGGGGCATAGAGACAGAATAGGCTAGTCACATACCCATGTGTGCTAGATAAAAATTTGGGAGGGATATCTCAGAAGTGAGGAGTCCTAGCTCCACACCAGGCGGCCCCAGCCCAGAGTCCCAGTGCCAGGAAGATGGGTCCCCACAATTCTGGCTGCAAAAACCAGCAGGGATTGAGTTAGTGAAAGAAATCTCTAGAGAACCAAGCAGTTCCTCTTAAAGAACTGATACATGGACTTACTCAGACTCACTCCCTCTGAGCTCCAGCCCTGAGATAGCAGCTTGAAAAACGCCAGTGGCATACAGGGAGAAACTGGAGTGTCTGGCATCAAGGTGATCAGAGGCCATTGTCCCTTTTCTGAACCCATGCCCAACACAGCTAGAGAGCTGGCAGGCTGGTGCCTTATCTGAGACTCCATCAACCTGGCTAACACTGTTTGCCCTGCCCTGAAGATCACTAGAGATTCTGCCCCATGGATCTTATGCGCCTATCTAAGCTGCTTTTCCATATGAACAGCTGGTCTTAGCTCATCCTTCACAACTTCCTAAATTCTCTCAAACAAGCAACATCCAGCCTCAATGAGTCCCCAGTCCCAGCACCTCTTGCAAAGTGGCCCCAGTCCTGAGATTAGTAGCAGTCAGCCTGTATTCACAATTTGGCTTCACCTGGGAATTTCCAAGCCCAGAACAAGTATCAGCCATCTCAGATTGCTTTATAGCTCAGGTACGGTGGCCCTTGGCAAAACATTTTTGGGGGCTGACCTTGGTTTGCACCACCCAAGAAACTCCAGAGCCTTTGCACCCAGTGGAAAGCTCTAAACCACATCTGAGCACCACCACCCTGCCCCTGCACAGCTTATCCTCCACAGAGGGTAGAGGTTGGTGGTCACTTGTCACAGCCAATCCTTGCAGCTGACTGGCCTGGGTAAATTCCTTCCATTGACCTTCCAACAGTATACAAGGCTCAACTGTAAAAGGAGGGTGTACTCAGTCCACACAAAAGGCACACCTTGAGTACTCAACTTGGGTGATAGGGGAGGTTGTGCCATGGACCCTATAGGATACCTACTACATTAGGCCACACTACCAAGACGTGGAGTCAAAGCAGCACTACCTAATATATAGAAACAAACACAAGGAGGCGGGCAAAATGAAACAAAGAAACATGGCTTAAATGAAAGAACAGATCAAAACTCCAGAAAAGAGCTAAATGAAATGGAGATAAGCAATCTATCAGATGCAGAGTTCAAAACACTGGTTATAAGGATGCTCAAGGAAATTAGTGAGGACCTGAACAGTATAAAAAAGATCTAGTCAGCACTGGCTGGTATGGTTCAGTAGATTGAGCACTGACCTGAGAAACAAAGGGTTACTAGTTCAATTCCCAGTCAGGGCATATGCCTAAATTGCAAGCCAGGTTCCTGGTGTGTGTGTGTGGAGGGGTGGGTTATGAGAGGCAACCACACACTGATGTTTCTCTCCCTCTTTTTCTCCCTTCCCCTCTATCTAAAAATAAATAAATAAATAAAATCTTTAAAACAAGGATAGTATTAACACCCTCTGGGACAAGTTCAAGTGGTCCAACATTTGCATCATAGGGGTGCCCGAAGGTGAAGAGAAAGAGCAATAAATTGGAAATTTGTTTGAAAAAGTAATGAAAGTAAACTTCCCTAATTTGGCTAAGAAATTAGACATATGGGTCCAGAAAGCAGAGAGAGTCCCACACAAGGTGGATGCAAAGAGGCCCACTCCAAGACACATCATAATTAAGATGTCAAAGGTTACAGATAAAGTGAGAATCTTAAAAGCAGCAAGGAAAAAGTAGATAATTACCCATAGGGAAATTCCCATAAGACTGTCAACTGATTTCTCAAAAGAAACTTTCCAGGCTAGGAGGGATTGGCAAGAAATATGCAAAATCATGAAAAGTGGGGACCTACAGCCAGGATTGCTCTGACCAGTAAAACTATCATTTAGAATCAAAGGCAGATAAAGAGCTTTCAGACAAGAGAAAACTAAAGGAATTCATCATTACCAAACCATTATTATATGAAATGTTAGAGGGACTTAGTTAAGAAAAAGAAAAACATCAAACCTATGAACATTAAAATGGCAATAAATATGTAAAATCAACAACTGAATCTAAAAACTAAACTGAGCAAACAGAACAGGAAGGGAATCATAGATATGGAGATCATATGGAGGGTTATCAGCATGGAGCAGGATGCTGGAGAATAGGGGAAAAGGTACAGGGATTAAGAAGCACAATTGGTAGGTACAAAATAGACATGGGGATATTAAGAACAGTATAGGAAAATGAAATAGCAATAAAGACATTTATCAACAGTTGTATCTAAGAAACAAACTGAGCAAACAATAACAGAGATGGAACCATGATATGGAGAGCATTTTGATAGTTGCCAGATTAGAGGGAGGTATGGGGGAATGGGTGGAGAAGTGAGGGGATTAAGAAGCACAAATAGGTAGTTACTGAATAGACGTGGGATATACAGTACTGTATAGGAAATGGAGTAGCCAAAGGACTTATATGCATGACCCATGGTCATAAATAATGTTGTGGTGATTTCCTGAGGGAGTTGGGATGCTGGGTGGAGGGGGCAAAAGGGAGAAAACTGGGAACAACTGTAACAGCATAATCAATCAAATATAATTAAACAATAAATAAAAATAAAGAATCATAAAAATACAAAAAAAGATGTGCTGAATCTAAATGATTTAATTCAACAAAATCTAAAACATAACTTGCCCATATTAAAATTATCACAAAATATCCATTCACCACACACACCTTGTTTTATTTATGCTTGCTTATAAAGAACCTGAATTTGGTGGAAGTTATACTTCAAGCAGAAATGAGAATCAATAATTTAAAAATGGCTAACACATGCCACATTTACTCCTGTGTTTGCTGTTAGACATTTATGACCACATAAAAAGGAACACAAAGTGAAGAGGTAGAGTACTTTTATAAGTGTTGTGTTGTTCCCAGATCCTTTCTCTATTCTCTCTTATAGGGACATTGTTTATTCACATAGCTTTCACCATCACCTTTGTGCAGACAACTCTCCAAACTACATCTACAATCACATTCTTCCCTGAGCGGAAGAATCCCCACATCCCCAAAGAACACAGTCATTTCCACTAGTTATCTTTTTGTCATTTCAATTCAATATGTCTACAATAAGACTCATGACCTTCTTTTCTAAACTGACACCCATTCTTGGTTTGACTATTTCTTTTAATGATAGCACTGTTCTTCAAGACATACAGCCTCTAAATCTTGGACTAAGCTTTGTCTTTTCCTTCTGTCTGACCAACCCCCACCAATCCCCAATATAATCAATCACTACTTTCTGATGATTTTTATTACTTCTTCTAGCATTTGTAATTAGTCTTAACTCCTCCTTTTCTGACTCTATGTCAGGTCTCAGTCATCTCTTATCTGGACTGCTATTACACCTCCTGCACTAGTGTTCTCTTATAGAATATACGGGCTTGATCAGAATTTGAAAAAAAGGAGCATGCATATCTATTAATATAAAACATGTATGTTTGTATAGACATATACCTATATATAATATATCTACTATATGTATATGTATCTGTGTGTGCACATGTGTGGTTTATATATGAGTCAGACTTGCCTCCTCTTTTTCCTTTACCTCCCAAATCAGTTATGTTTGAATTCCTATAGGCTCATAACTTATGCTCCAACATTTTTACTATTACCACCCATCTGTATTACTGTCTCTCAACTGTGGTAATATTCTTCTTAATGGTTTTCCATGCTTCCATACTTGCAATTATAATCACATTTCCATATAAGAAACATAATGATTATAGCCTGCATCAAACTCCCATAGGCTTTTAAAACAAAATACATTTTTTGTCTTTATCTGCAATTTGCTACATGACTTCTTTCCTACATCTTGCTTTACCTTATGTCTAGTCTCTCTCCCTTGACCATTTTTATAGCTGTACTGACTTTTTTTTTTCTTTTTTCTTGTTTTGCCTTCGTGAGCCCAGCAGACTCATTTTTATATCAGAAACTGAAAGGCCCCCTGCAGAGATGTTTTCCCCATTTGACTACTTGTTATTCAGTTCTTGCCTCAAATGATGCTTCTTCAAGACATTTTTAATGACCATGTTTCCTCAAGTAGTCAAGCCTGCCCCAAAATTCATTTTATATTTCATTTCCTGGTTTTATATTTTTGTAGCACTTATTTATGATGAAAATATATTATTATAGTATTATTATCATTACAAGTTATCCTCTGTCTGTGATGTTTGCATCTATGGAGTTAACCAACCACAAATTGAAAATATGAAAAAATAAGACCCAGAAAATTCCACAAAGCAAAACTTGAATTTTCCACTCATCTAGCACTGCTCTGTATCCCGGCAAATGAATATGTGGAGGAATATCCTGCTGTCATCTATATACAAGTATAAGGTACACACAAATACTTCACCTTGTTATGTAAAAGACTTGAGCATCCATGGATTTTGGTATCACTAGGGGTTCTGAAACTAATCTCCCTTGTACCTACTGAGGTACAGTGTCATCATCATTATCTTCATCATTGTCATTATTGTCATCATGATCAGCAGCAAGCTCTTCAAACTTCAATGTTTAAGCTACAAACACAGAGGAGCATCAATGCCTAGAACAATAGCTGACATGTGATACTCATGTGCAAGCAGGAGGGTCAATGAGCATATGAAAAAGAAGAATGGCTATTATAGGGCCTGAGTTGGAACTGTGAGATCTTCTCTTTCTATGGAAAGTCCCCCCTGTAATTTTAATCTAAGGTTTGATTTTATAAAAGGACTAACCCAAGTTCCCTTCTGCTGCCTAAATCCAGATCAGATAGAACTGTCTTTATACAAGGAGAATTTCTTGCTACATAATGAAAACATTCTCCAACTTGAAAAAAACAAACATTGATTTCTAATGCCGTATTTTAAAAAGCCTTTCTCAACTGACTGGTGTGGCTCAATTGGTTGGGCATTGTCTGATGAAGTGAAAGGTTGCCAGTTCAATTCCCAGTCAGGGCACATGCAGGATTTGCAGGTTCAATAGCCCTATGGGACACATTTGAGAGGCAACCAATTGATATTTTCTTTCACATTGATGTTTTTCACCCTAATTTCTTCCCTTTACCTCTCTCTAAAAATAAATTTTAAAAATCTTTTTAAGAAAAGCCTTTCTGTGGAGTAGTTGTTTTGGAAATGTAAGTAGATATTTAGTGTGAACAATTTAATATTTTCAGATGGAGGGATACATTATACCTATTAGTAATAACACAATTATATAATAATAATATGGGCAAATCATTCTTTAATAACTTTGCTGTAGTAACTCATTTATCTCCACTACTGTAGGATATTGCTGTTACTCTTTTGTTCTAGAGTTGAAGAATTGCTATACAGAGAAGTTCAGTACCTTGCCTTAGGATACAACTAGTAAGTGCAATAAGACCAGAATCTGTGTTAACCACTGTGTACATTTCCTGCCTATACTTAAACCATAATAGGGCAAAATAAAAGGAAACCAGGATTAGATTATGAGGAAAAATGATGAAGCCAACAATGCAGAAACTAAAATTTAAGGCAGTAAATAGCAGTTTAACAATACACAAATAACTTGGGAAACATTTTCAGCATACATAGAAATTGGAGAAAAATAGCAAAAAAATGGAGATAGCAGGCAATGAAGAACAGATCATAATACAATCATAAGCATTAGCTGTTATAGAATAAGCAAAATAAGCACATGAAACAGGAATTGTGATTAAAATAATATTACTAGACAAAAACAACAACAATTAAACATATTCTAAATCTCACAAAGACCAAATAGATTCTGGACAGGATTCACTGAATATCAAGATAATAGAAAGAAAAACAATGCACACATATACAATCAAAAGTAAAGACTTCTAAAAGTTCTGAATTAAAAAATATTTACTTAAAGGAAAACAAAATAAGAGCAGACAGAATTTTTTAAAACAACAAATGACAAAAATAAAACACTGTGTTCATAGTTTTGAGTGAAAATAATTTTCATCTAAGAATTTTTCACATCTAGTTCAGTTACCATCCAGAGCTTACATTAAAAAACAGGGCACAAAAGACATTTATGAGGTCTGTCTGGAAAACATCCAGCCATTGCTAATATAACAAGAACAGTTTGTGCGACATAGATGTAAGCTGGCAGCCAAGGAGAGTGGACTAGAATACACATGTGTGAACAATGACAACTACACTGTACTAGTCAGTGGGGCGGTAGATACCATTGAGTGAACATGTGTACTCAATAACCATCAGGTTGAAAATGAGTGAGTGGAGCAATGAATCTGCATCAAATTTTGAATTAACCTTGAATATTCCTCCATGGAAACTATTTGAATGATTCAGAAGATTGCAGCTACAAGGACCTGGCAATTGGCGACTTCATCATGACAACATGCCTGGTCATACATCATGTCTTGTGCAGAGTTGTTTGGCAAATCATCAAATCGCCCAGGTGACTCAGCCTCCTTACCACCCTGTGCCTTCTGGCTTTTCCTAAAACTAAAGTCACCTTTGGAAGGGAAGAAATTTCAGACCATTGATGAAATTCTGGAAAATAAAATAGGGTAGCTGATGGTGATTAGGAGAACTATGTGAGGTCCCAAAGCATCTACTTTGAAAGGGACTGAGGCATCATTTTCCTGTGTACAATGTTTCTTATAGCTTGTAGCTTCAATAAATGTCTCTATTTTTCATATTACAATGCTGGATGCTTTCTGGACAAACTCCCGATTGACAAATCAAAATAGCTCAAGAATAAAGGTAGCAAGGATGTAATAAATATGATGATACATATCATTGAAATTAATTCCTCCAGAAGGCACAGGGCATCAAATCTGGGTGGTAAGGAGGCTGAGTCACCTGGGTGATTTGATGACTTGCCAAACAACTCTGCACGAGACATGATGTATGACCAGGCATGTTGTCATGATGAAGCTGCCAATTGCCAGGTCCTTGTAGCTACAATCTTTTGAATCATCCAAATAGTTTCTATGGAGGAATTAATACACAATTAATTGAAATTAATTAAAACTATAACTAGTTGATTAATACCATTAATCTCTAATTAAAGATATATGGGTGTTGATAAGCATAAATAATGCCTCTAATCTTATAAAATAGTTAACATGAACACATTTAAAGTCACAAAATTACTTTGTCAAAATATGTTCAAGTATTTTCCCATTTTTGGCTTGGAAATGTATGATTTAGTAATCTCATCTAATAATATTTCAATTTATAATAAAAACTGTTTTGTCTTACACTAGTCTATAATTATACTCTTTACTCAATGTACTATAAAATGTAGATTTTCCACAAATATTTGTATATATTTTAGCATGCTAAAAAAAAACAAGATATGGCAATATGGCCTATAAACAATAATGATTTTTTTTCATGTTACAAGAAACTTGGAAAGTGGTTTCAGACTTGGGTCAGAGGTTCAGTGCCATCAAGACTTAGGAAACTCTAATATTTAAGAGTGTAGGCTTTCCTACATTCAGAACTTGGCTCTAATTTTATCTAGATGTGTGGCTTTGGACAGATTACTATACCTCTCAAAATTTAAATTTCCTTATTTATATAATTGGGATAACAGTACTCCCTTATGCTTTTTGAAAAGATTAATGGTAAAATGTCTGACACAAAATGAGCAAGAAACAAATGATAGCTATTACTATTATTATTAATACTGTTATATTAATATATTGCTGAGTTAAACAATACTAATTAGTGAATATTGTAATAATGACCAAACCAGAAAACAAAAGTTTTAAATAGTTGGTTTACATTGAAGAAATATTGAAAGTTATAGCTTGGTTTCAAATATGTATTATTAGAAATGTATAAATAAGCTGAATTGTGTGGATATGAAATAATGAAAATCAGAGTGAACTTTATTATCTAACTGTAATTAAATTATAAATGGAAAGAAAAACATTCTTATTAATTATCAGATAAGGTTAATTAAATGAAAGTTAATGAGGTTTTCCTGTCAATTTTATCAAAGATGCTAAATGGTGGAGGAAAATAAATCACAGTAATGCAGAGATGTCTGAACCAATGACATATAGTACCTGACTTAGTTGATTCAGATGACGGTGGACAACCATATTCTTTCCCTAAATACTACTTAATAAAAGTTTTTCATGTCATTGTTTCAAGTCCTACAATATCTCAGGTTTCTAGTACATAAATATTAGTCCCCTGAGACAAAGTCTCCTTGATGCCTTTACAATAAAAATTCTACAGTTTCTCTTAGTAATAGAATTCTGATTTCAATCCATAAGGAGCAATGTACTCAGTTAAATGGCAATGCTCCAGTTTCTCTTGTAATTCAAGGTGGGCAGGAAAATATGAGTAGGAACTATTGGGTAATACTCTAGTGAAAGCTTATTAAGAGTGGTGCCACACAGTTGGCATATGCACTATTTTAATATCCTCCCCAACTCACACTCAGAATTCAGCCTGGATTTCTGGGATTCAGCAGTTATCTAAGATTATTATGCCATATTGAGAAAAATCTCCCTGGATTAAGAATGGTTTGGCATGAAGATAGTACAAGGTGTTGTCTCTGACAACCCATGGAACCTTATACCAACCCCAAATCATCTACCTTTCTTGTTAGAAGAAAGACAATTAAACATTTATCTTGTTCAACCCTTTGCTATTGATGCTATTAATTCCTAGAATTTATATCACACTTTTAAAAGACCTAAGATGTAGGAATAAAGGACAAGATGGCGGATATTCTTGTCGCAGCCACTGACCGGCAGTGACCGCGGAAAGCTGTGGATTGCTTGTGGACACATGAGAAAAACATACACAGAGACAACCAGGTCCTGTGGGGAAGTAGGAATGGAACAGCCACTCCCCCTAGTGGGGAGAGCGCCCTAGGGGAGAGCACCCCGTTCCTCCTCTGCTTGAGCAGGCTTTTATTGGGTTTGTTTGCATAAGATTTCAGGTAAAGCTCATTATTCATTCCCAGGAAGAAAGGATCAAACAATAGATTACAAGGAACGCTGAGAGCCTATTTTGAGTCAGGATCAAAGAGCTGTAAAAGACTTTAAGGAACAAACTTACTTCCTCCTTGAACCCTTATCATTCCATTGAGAGCATTCTAAACAAAGCAGGTTTCATAGGATTTTACATATTCTTTCTTAGGCCTGATCACCCGGGGAACCTATCCTTTTCAGCACAGGGCTGCACCACCCTCTGTCATTGTTTCAGGCTTAGGTGGAGCAAGGGAAATAAGGCAGCCAAGAGATTAGGAGATTTTCTCGCAGATGGAGGACTCAGGCTTTGTCAAAGCTGAGGGGTGAGGGTCCATCACCCCTTTTGCTTTAGCCCCCAAAGTCCTTCCTTGGGGGCCTCCCACATGATCATGCCTGTCTTAGGTCATTCCCCCCTTGGAGAATCTTACCCGTCATTAGCTAACCAACCAAGCATTGGGGACCAGGCAGGGTGAAGTAAAAGGAGCAGAAGTGGCGCTCCTGCCAGGGAGATAAGTTTGTCTCCTTGCTGGCTAACGGTTCCAAGGTCGTTCCTTCAGCCTTAGCTTTAGCGGGGGTTACAGCTTCTGATACCAAGCAGGGCGGTTCCCAACATATTCTATTATTTAAAAAGGTATTTTATCTTTATGCCCATCATCTCCCATCTGTTACTGCTATCGTCTTTCTCTTACTAAGTTTTTAAATTCTGATTTCTCCATCTCTGTAGTTATAATATTTTATAATTTTGTGAATATATGTTTTAATATACATAATTTTGTGTGAAAATACTTTTAATTATTAATTTTAATTAGAAATTATGAAAACTGAAGATGGTGGTGGTCAAGATAAATTTGGGAAAGATAAAGTGCTCTTAGTCAAATCATGTTGGTATTCTTTTACTCTAAAACAATGTCTACCTGACCTATTTAAAAATGAACCTATTCATGCATACTAAAATTTGAAGTAAAAGGTTTAAAGAAAATGAGGCAGAGAATGAGAACAAAAGTGACAGAATATATTTGGATGTCTTCTACAAGATTGTTGTCATGATTGATGCAGTTACATATATGAGGTCCACCTGGAAAAAGTCCAGACATTATTAATATAATGAGAATGGTTTGTGTGACATCAGTGTAACCTGGCAGCTGAGGAGAGTGGATTGGAATGTACATGCATGAACAATAACAACTTCACTGTATTAGTCAGCGGGGGCAGTAGACAACATTGAGTGAGCATGTGCACTGTGTGGCCATCTCATTCAAAATGACTGAGCAAGTGGAGCAATGAATCTGCATCAAATTTTGTGTTAAGCTTGAACATTCCTCCATGGAAAGTAGTCCAATGATTCAGAAGAGTTTTGGGGATGAAGTAATGAGTGCAGCACAAATTAAAGCATGGCACAATTGGTTGAGAATCTGTTGAAAGTGATACACATTCTGGAAGGCCTGTGACGAGAACACCTGAGAATGTGGAACATATAAGAGCTGCAGCCAACAAAGAGTGGTGGCTGACAGTGTGAGAATTAGAAGCTGATCTGGGGATTCCAAAAATTACCATGTCTGAGATTTTGATGAAGGATTTTGTCATGAAATGTGTTGTGGCAATATTCATTCCATGGCCTCTTCTACCAGAGCAGAAGGAATATTGTGCTGCTGTTGCAAATGACTTGATTCAAACCACTACCAATGAACCAGATTTCCTCAAGAAGGTTGTAACTGGAGATGAATGGTGGGGCCATGGCTATGATCCAGAAATGAAAGCCGAGTTATCCCAATGGAAATCTCCTGGCTCTCCATGCCCAAAGAAGGAGTTGCAGCAAGATCAAGACCATGTTAACTGTGTTTTTTGATAGGAAGGTGTTGTCCATCATGGTTACACCCCTCCAGGCCCAACATTTAATAAGAAGTACTACCTAAATGTTGTTCATCTGTCAAGAGGTGCAATATGGCAAAAATGGCCACAGCTATGGGCAACTGGTGATTGGCAGCTTCATTACAACATGCCTGCTCATGTATCATGTCTTTTGCAGAGATTTTTGGCAAAATATCAAATCACTCAGGTGACTCAGCCCCCCTACAGCCAAGATTTGATGCATGAAGATTTCTGGCTTTTCCCAAAACTAAAATCACCTTTGAAAGGGAAGATTTCAGACTGTCGATGAAATTCAGGAAAATATGATGGGGCACCTGGTAGCAATTCCAACAAAGGATTTTGAAGAGTATTTTGAGCAGTGAAGAGATGCTGGGGAAACTGCGTGAGGTCCTAAGGTGCCTACTTTAAAGGGGAGTGAGGTTGCGTCTTGTATCTTCTTCCATAAATGTCTCTATTTTTCATAGTGCTTGGCTGGATACTTTCTGGACAGACCTCGTACTTTCTTATTTAATCTTTATAAAATTCCTAAAAGATAGTTATTATTATGACTATACTAAGAAATTTAGTATACTAAATTTCAAATATATCAGTTAAGTTGCCTAATTATATAGAGCCTGAATTTAAAACCAAAGTCCTTCTATCCACTGCATGGTTTTTATTATTAGATCAGTTTTGATGTAAGTATAAATAATTTCATGAAATAACAGGTGGAAATTCTAGCTAACCATATTTTATTTGGTTATTTCTGACTAGCTAATGCTTTAGAAGATTTTTACACTAGTCAGAAAACTAGAAAGGATAAATCTTAGTTAGATTATTGTATAATACCAAAATAATGTGGCTATTATGGGGTTTCCTGGACAATGATTTCAATTTACCATCTGATACACTATGGGGTTGTACTCAGAAATAGGACTTCCTGCATCAGTTAAAAGTTAACTGGTTGGTCATCATATATGATCATGAGGATCCAAGAACAAGTTATTTTTGTCTGAATAGGTATGCCAACATATTGAGAGTGCTTCATGAAAGGAAACAAGTAAATATATGACTCATGAGGTTGCCAGAAGGAAATATCTTTAAAATACTGAGTCAATGGACATGGTATTTTATAATTTATAAGTTCTGTCATACAATTATATCATTTACTTTTCATAATTGCGTGAAATATACTTTATAATTACAGAGGTAAAAAAAGCAGAATCAGGAAATTTAAGAACTTTTTGAAGATCACAGAGATATTAAGTATCTGATGTATGACTTGAATCTGAGTCTTTTGAGCAGATTAGATCTTGAACATTAAGGTAATATGGCAGAACCTCCAGAAGCAGTAAAACTTTGTCAAACATATTTAGCCCTAAAGTATTTTATTTTTATCAAGTCATCTTAGAAAGTCATTTAAAGGCTATTCATCTATGTACCTCTTCATTATGTTTTTTCTTATGAATATTTAATGAGCACCTTAGATAGGCATTGATATAGGCATTGAGGATACAGCAATGAACAAATGAGAAAAAAATTAATTATCAATGAAAGTAACAGACTGAAAGTGCTTGAGCAATAAATAGAATTATATTTGATAACTTTCAAACCTCCTTTTCTGTAGATAACTATTTCCACACTCATCAAAACTTATCAGAGTTTCCAGTGAATTACATTAGATAAGCAGCAGTTTCAAGCCTTATCTTGCTCACCTTCTGAAGGCACTAAGTTACAGAGAACTAACAAAAGGAAAGATACTAGATTTTTTTTTAAAAAGGAAGAATACCTGTGAGGTTATCATAACTCACTGAAGCTTGATTATATGGATAGAAATGTATAACAGAATATTAACTCAATTTATATATCTAAAACAACATTGTAAAATGAAAAGGAAATATTGTAATCAAAGGTAATACTAGAATAACAATTAGAAATACAGAGTGATAACCATGTAAGCTCTGAAGAAATAAAATAGCAGTTATTCCCATTAGTATTATCAACATTTCATAAAATGCACCTTTTGATATCCCTCAGAAAAGGTGAAAATCCTCTGATAATACCTTAGCAATGAATAAGTGTAGTCAACCCCAAGGGAATTAAGATAAGAAGTTTGAAGAATAGATCTCTTAAACCTGAGAAACGAAATTCATTTACTGAGCTGCAAGTAAGCTTACAGAAATGAGCAAGCAACTTGAAAAGCAGAATAAAAAATCTGGAGATATAAAAGTCAAGATGACACAGAAATTCTTGGAGTTGTAAAATAAATTTCCCACCGATTTGTCATTACTGGGCACAAGGGATTCCACATGAAGAAAATACTAGCTTGTTTACAATGATGGTGTTACAGTCACTTTTCTGTGGGGAGGCTTATCACCAACGATGGGGCAACAAGAATCTCCGTATTAAAAAATAACTGAACTGAGATTGCACAAAGACTTCTCCTACACTGTGGGTATATAATCATTGCTAAGTGAAGTGTATACATATTACAAAACCATGCAGCACCTTATATGTAAACTTTATACCTAATGCATACATATACACATATGTACATACATGTACATAGTAGTACTTCTCTACTATCAGGAAAGTGAATATTCTGTTGTTGTTTTTTTAATCTATTCCATGCAGAGGTTGTTCAGTGTTGGAATCCAGGACTAAGATTCCAGAGTCAAATAAACCAGGAATGTGATGGAGGAGTGGTGTACGAATATTCAAACAGAATAACCGGTTATTCTCTGGCACTTAGGCAAAAAGCAGTCACTGAAGCGATTTGTATTTGAGGAACTTTATATTATTCTTACTGGGGAAAAACCACCCTATTCCAGCAATGACCTAGTAATATTCAAAATAGTAATATTCTGAATGTGTCCATTAGGCAATGCTTGGAGAAGAAGTTACTATCCTATAGTAACAAAAAAGTACCCCGAGTTGCAATATCTTTAGTTGTAAAAATTGTACAATTCCAGAGATTTTCTTTGAAATTTATTTTTGTATAAATAACTGAATATGTTTGTTTAAAAAACTGGATTTCTGTGTGACTTAAATTTAAAGTCAAAAGACATCTCACATTGTACAATATGCATATTCTTTTTAAAAATGAGTATAAACTAGATCATTGAGTTGTGTTTTCAATATGTAGGAATATTTTTTTCAAGGTAAATTGTCACACTGTGCTTTTTTATGTGAAATGTGCATGGAAATTAACAAAAAATAATTTAGTGTGCCTAATATTTTGCTATATAATCTCCATTATTTTTTCCAAACTCTATTGATTTTTTCTAGTTATAATATACCTGAAAAACTTGTTCAGCATTGTAGTGTCCATAGGACTTTAGTATCAAGCATTAAATATAGAAAAAATTTGATGATGGCCTAATTCAAATGATAGGAAAAGCTTAATGAAGAGCATCTGTAACAATGATTTTGTCTCTAATAATGATGATGAAGATATTTAATATTAGACTCATCTTGTTTCCAGCCTTTATAATAAATATACTTGTAATGACTTAGTCAGTGGACCTGTTTCACTATTCATTATAGCTCCACCAAGTTTCTAGAATCATTAGTCTCAAAAGACTTATGAAAAGTTTAGTGCTGTGACATGCATGTAGCTTTAAGTCTTACATTATAATCATCCACTTGGTCCTTGGGTATCTATTTTGTATCACAGTTCTAGAGTCCTATACTGTCGTATTTGTTTTCTTTTTTAATTTAAATTTTATTTCTTTTTTTATGCTATTATAGTTGCTCCCACTCTTTCTCCCCCTTTCCACCTCCACCCACCTCCATCCTCCTGCCTCCCTCAGTCAATCCCCCCATTGTTGTTCATGTCCATGGATCATGCATATATGTTCTTTGGCTAATCCCTTCACCTCCTTCTGGCAGCTGTCAGTCTGTTCCATGTATCTATGCCTCTGCTTCTATTTTGTTTGTTAGTTTATTGTGTTCATTAGAATCCACATGTAAGTGAGATCATATGGTATTTGTCTTTCATTGACTGGCTTATTTCACTTAGCCTCCAGGTCTATCTATGTCATTACAAAATGTCAGAGTTTCTTC
This sequence comes from Tonatia bakeri, assembly GCA_004024845.1. Taxonomy (NCBI): domain Eukaryota; kingdom Metazoa; phylum Chordata; class Mammalia; order Chiroptera; family Phyllostomidae; genus Tonatia; species Tonatia bakeri. Next base: position 9,599 of record PVIA01008849.1, on the reverse strand, counting down.
TTCTTTTTTTTAAAATATTTTTTATTGATTATGCTATTACAGCTTTCCCAATTTTTCCCCCTTTCTCCCTGCTCCACCCTGCTCCCACAACCCTCCAGCATTCCCGCCCCCTTAGTTCATTTCCATAGGTTGTACATATAAGTTCTTTGAGTTCTCTGTTTCCTATACCATTTTTATCTCTTCCCATCTATTTTATGCCTACCAATTATGCCTTTTCTTCCCCGTACCTTTTCCCCCCTGTTCCTTCCTTCTCACTCCCCACTGAATTCTCTCCATGTGATGTCCATTTCTCTGATTCTATTCCTCTTCTGGTTGTTTGCTTGGTTTTTGTTTTCATTGTTTTTCTTTTCTCTTAGGTTCATTTGTTGATAGTTATGAGTTTGTTGTCATTTCACTGTTCATATTTTTATCTTCTTTTTCTAAGATAAGTCCCTTTAGTGTTTCATATAATAATGACTTGATGATGATAAACTCCTTTAACTTGACTTTATCTGGAAAGCACTTTATGTGCCCTTCCATTCTAAATGATAGCTTTGCTGAATAGAGTAATCTTGGATGTAGGTCCTTGCCTTTCATGACTTCAAATACTTCTTTCCAGCCCCTTCTTGCCTGTAAGGTTTCTTTCGAGAAGTCAGCTGATATCCTAATGGGCGTGTCTTTGTAGGTAACTCTCTCCTTTCCTCTTGCTTGTTTTAGGATTTTGTCTTTGTCTTTAATCTTGGGTAGCTTAATGATGATGGGCCTTGTTGTGTTCTTCTTCAGGTCCAACTTCTTTGGGACTCTCTGGGCTTCCTGGACTTCCTGGAAGTCTATTTCCTTCACCAGATTGGAGAAGTTCTCCTTCATTATTTGTTCAAATAAGTTGTCAATTTCTTGCTGTTGTTCTTCTCCTTCTGGCACCCCTATAATTCAGATATTGGGATGTTTCAGGTTGTCCCAGAGATTCCTAAGCCACTCTTCATTTTTTTTTGCTTCTTGTTTCTTCATTCTTTTCCAGTTGGATGTTTATTTCTTCCTTTTGTTCCAAATCATTGCTTTGAATCCTGGTTTCCTTCCTGTCACTGTTGGTTCCCTGAATATTTTGCTTTATTTCATTTTGGGTATCTTTCATTCATTCTTTCATTTTTCGACCAAGCTCAATCAGTTCTGTGAGCATTTTGATTACCAGGGCTTTAAATTCTCCATCAGATAAGTTGGCTACCTCCTCATTGCTTAATTCTGAGGCTTTGCTCTGTTCTTTCATTTGGACCATATTTCTTTGTCTTGGTGCAGCTGAGTCTGAGTCCCTTTATGTCAGCCCCTCCCATGCAGCCCACCAAGCTGGGCAGTCAGCCCCAACCCCAAGGTCTGCTGTGTGCCTCAATTTTTCTGAGTCATCTTGCGTGGTCCACTGCCGCCTTACTAGTCTGGTTGTTCTGGTTGATTTTTTCTTTAATTCTTTGGTTGTCAGAGTTCCATGCAGTTTAATTTTCTGGCACTTTTTGTTGTTTATTGATTTTAGATTGGTTGTTATCCTCCTTTTGGTGTGCAAGAAAGTGAAGGGTTCTACCTACACCTCCATCTTGGCTGGAACCCGAGCTTCTTCTTTTTTACTGCTGCATAGTATTTCACTGTATAGATTTATCATAGTTTTTTTATCCACTCATCTACTGATGGGCACTTAGGCTGTTTCCAGACGTTGGCTATTGTAAATAGAGCTGCTATGAACATAGAAGTGCATATATATATATTTGTATTGGTATTTTAGGATTCTTAGGATATATTCCCAAAATTTGAATCAACTTGTTTTGCTTCAACTCAAAAGCCAATCTAGTGAACTAAGAATTCAGAATCCTGCCTGTTCCTCTTCAGGTCACTGCAGAGGTCACTATAGCACTGTCACTGGCTGAGTCAATATTTTATGCCTGTAATCATGCATATTTGAATATCCAAATATGATGTTTTCTTAAATTTTTTTGTGGCTCCATATCAGATTCTCCATTCATGTTCTTTTGGAGATTCTCTCAGGCCAGGTACTTCTCTCTTATAATAGTACACCTAGATACTATGTTCTGACTGACTGGACAGATGATCTTGAATGCTGAGTAAATTTTTTAGCTCAGAGCTTGACATCCCCAGAGAGAGAGATTAATTTCAGATATATGTACCAGCTAATCTGTCCTTTTTAACCATCAGCAGGGAGTTATCATTGAATTTATCCCAAGATAATTCCCTCTATCCCAAAATAATTTGGGCCTGGATTAAGGTGACTGGTTGCCTAGCTAGATTTCTTTGATGATTCCTAAATCTCTTAGCTAGAATTTATAGCTGCCTAGCTAGTTTCTGAATATAAACTTCGACAAAGTCAACTATTTGCTTTGCTAAACAGCATTGCATGTCAGACTCTGAAACATCTGCTCCCAAAAGAGCTACCATCTTGAAGCAACTCTGCTATTATTAGGAGTTGTTTACAGTCCTGGTTTCTCTGAATCTTACGTGAATCTCACCTTTATTTTTCTCAAGTCATCTCAGGAGGTATCTCCAGAATCTGTTATCAACCCTGAGATTTTCCTTTGTAAGATCCCCCATTTTGTAAAGTTAGCATTGCTCAAGTCTCATCTAAATCTAGTAACTCATCACCTTCACTGTCTTACTGACCAGATTCTGCAATGCCCCATATTCTATGCATTGTCTAGAAATATCCAGCTGGCAATAGAGCCAGAAGGCTCTTATAGATTTCTGGGCTCATAGCTGTAAAGCCATCAATGTAAGCACAAATCTCTACATCAATCCTGAATATTTATGCCCTGACGCTTTGTGGTGGGAGTAAGGAATGCACAGCAGAGGTGTACTAGTTGTAAGGAAGAGAAAGGGCATTCTATATTTTCTACATTTTCTTCTTCCTACTTCCTCATTTTCCACATTATGGACTATCTGAATATTGCCACCCAGCCACTGGGATGAGGAACCTAGAAGAAGATTGTATCTAACACTAGAATAGTTGTTTAGTATTGAAGGATATCAGAGGTGAATTTTTCATGGAGAGTTTTATTGCAGCTAAGAAATATAGAAGCATAATTACTGAAGCCATAAGTGGAAGGCACAGACAGCAACTCCAGGCAGCTCCTAAATTTAAAGTGCCTGAATATCATTTTTAGCTTTGTGCTATCACTCACCAAATTATTTGCCAGTTAATGGGAAGAAAAAAATTAATGTGGACTCATTTGGTCTCAAGATCAGAATAAAGCATGGAGAATCAGCATCATTAAGTAGAGCTATGAAAGCTGTATCTTCATGTTTTTGGTGTGGTAACCCCCAAAACATGAAGACAGCTTATTTGTAACTATTAATTAAATCTAGGAAACTATTTCAATAAAAGATGAGCTGTCTTCATTTCCTTGAATATTAAAAATATAACAAGCAAAGACAGTAGATTGACTCTGCCACCACTAGAACAAGGGCTAGATTTGGTTGGGTCCTACATACAGTGGGGGTGAATAGACTTCATTTATCTTTCCAAAAGTCAGAGTGATAGCATTTGGGGTTGAGCATAGATAGGTGGCTATAACAGGGAACTCCCAATTAATTGGGTAGGTTTGGTGAACTGGGCCCAACATATTTGAGAAACAGTGGAGGTGGTATTTACATCCAGTCATCTGTTATGAGCTCTGTCAGGTCTTTAATATGTTTATCTTCAACAATATTAGTTTTTGAGAACAGATAGGATTTAGACATTATATTAATGAAAATAGAATATTATGTTAATGAAGCCTATTGAACAAATATTCAATTGAGTTCAGTGTTATCTTTAAGGAAAAAAATGTCCTAAAGTACATCTCAAATAAGACTCACTATCTTTATTTTAACATTCAACCATAAAAGATTCTTTTTGATAATCTAAGAAGCCATTCAAGTATTAGTTATTTTAGTAGTTGTTACAAGCTTCCATCTGGTAAAATAGCAGCCCCAAATAGACAGATGTTTTGAATTTTCCATCAGGGAATAATGGCCTTAATATACACCTCACGGCTGCCGGGCATGGAGCAAATGCGTCCCGGGCTGGAATCTCTCATGTCCATCTGCTGAGCTGGCCAGTTGCCTGCTCAGGAGTTGGTCAATTCTTTGCCACGTAGCATAGTTTTCAACTTTGAGAGTATTTACAAGATAGCCTAATTTTAACAAAAGTGAACATCATCCAAATATTGGACCATTTTTTGTTCAGTGGTATCAAAGGATTTTTTCATTCCTTATTCTCACGTCCATTCCATGGGTATGTTGTTCTTCATTTATGCTATTCCCCCATTCAAAAACGTAATCAGGCAAATATTTAAATTTAGTATCTCTAAACATATTGTCAGTAAACAAATTAAGAATAGATAACCTTTTTGGAGACTACTGCTTTCACTTATGAAGACATTCACAGAAACTATGTTTATAAGATTAGCAGCTGCATGGAGTAATAACTTCTTGTTCCAGATGTCATTAATTTAACATTACCAAAAATCTTTAATATGTTAAATTAACAGGAAACAACACATCTGAGTAGCCAAGAAAGAGTTTATTGCAAAGCTCATGAATATGGCTCATAGCTTCCAAGTTTTGATAATACCATCAAACTTTCATAATGAGTCTAATTATTGAAGGCACAGTTTGAAGAGGCTTGATTTCTGGTTTACATTCCAAAATAGATTACAACCAACAAAAGAGAAATCCAGATGGAAATACAACAGAAGAAATGCTATTGGTTCTTTTGTGTTTGTTTAGTGGAGACTGTGAGAAAGATGTCAATGGACACTGGAGGCAGACAGACCAGCCACTCAAGAGTCCTGGACCTCCCCAGTATCACTGCTGCTGGCTGGGGGTGTAAAGGCTGTATTGTGCTTCTGACGATCCGGTGGACATGTTTGATGCCTTTCTTTTCTTGCATGGGAGTAACTAAATTTTTAAAAAAGATTTTATTTATTTTTAGAGAGAGGGGAAGGGAAGGAGAAAGAGAGGGAAAGAAACATCAATGTGTGGTTGCCTTTCACACGCACTCTACCAGGAACCTGGCCTGCAACCCAGGCATGTGCCCTGACTCGGAATTGAACTGGCAACCCTTTAGTTTGAAGGACTGCACTCAATCTACTAAGCCACACCAGCCAGTGTGGGAGTAACTACATTTTTAAAGATAATTACAGAGTATAAATGGAAGAAAAACATTTAGGACTTAAGAACCAAGGCTTTATTCTTACAATAGCAGTATAACTTGTAGTTGTGATAAAGCTAAACTGGGATATAAGACAGCCTTAGTTATTTATAATTCTTAGTAAATTAAATATTCTTTATTTTCAGTTTCATTTTCTGGTGTGTCAACAGCTTTCTAGTCAGAAATTCTCATGTTTTAAATATTCCAAAATTTTATTAGTCTAATTTTAACCCTGATAAAGCAAACAAGGTAAAGATGATAAAAGCATTGTTAATTTTGGAGAACATTATAGTGTCTTCAGGCTCTTAGTTTAAACATCAGTTCTTGTTACATTGTTCTATAGATGGACAAGGTACGTATGATTCATTTTAGTCTGAACTAAATTTTATGTGGCTCACATTATTGCTGGATTTTAAATGTATTTTATACCAATCTTTCTCTTTTCAATGAAAATTTTACAGATATATGTTGAAGATGTTTAGTTGGATTCTGACTAACTGAGTTGTCACTGAGGTTTTTTTAAAAATGTTTTTGAAAGTTTTAAATTTTAAGAGAAAAATAATTTCTAAGTTTTAAAATAATTTTTTAAATACCAGAATAACTCCATTCTGCTTGAATAATCTCAAATAAGTGTTAATACCTCAGATTAGAAACTGTCAATTAGATAGGTTTTAAGAAGCCATATAATATTCAGTCTAGTAAAAGAAAATAATATAATTGAGATTGAATTGTTTTAAAGATGCTTTTTTCTAGGCATTGTTTTAATACAAGATTATTAGGCATTTTATTATTTTTTATTATTTCTAAAGATTTTATTTATTTTTAGATAGAGGAGAGGGTAGAGAGAAAGAGAGGGAAAGAAACCTCACTGTGTGGTTGCCTCTCATGCGCCCCACATTGGGGACCTGGCCTGCAGCCCAGGCATGTGCCCTAACTGGGAACTGAACTGGTGACCCTTTGGTTTGCAAGCTGGTGCTCAATACGCTGAACCACACCAGCAGGGGGCATTTTAATAATGACAGTATATCATATGTTTGACAAGATAGTTGACAATTTCTTGAGACATTTGCTGAGTAAATTGTAAGTTGGTAAAATCAAGTATTACATATATTTTTAAACAATTTGCCTACAAGTAACTTAGACACTTTTCTGTATGGGAAACTAATTTACTGCTGAAATAAAAGTGCAGTCTGTAATATGCATAAAATAAATATTTTAGTCCTGGATGGGAAACTAGATCTTAAAATTTAATGAAAAAATTTTCATCAGGAAAAGCAAGTATGGCTTTCTTAAAGGTAAATAAAATTATATAAGTTCATGGAACAAATTACACATGGAGATAAAAATTTGAACTTGAATTGTTTTATATTCCAGCTTCCCTCCTATTGGTTGAAATACAACTACTCAAAATAATGAATTCCTTTTTTTTAAGCAATAAATTCCAAACTCCACTGTGTCAATAATTTTGATTTCTATTATGAGTACATCTCTTCTATGAATTATGACTCTGCCCATTGTTTGGCCCTAAGAAGAGAGGTAAAATCCTATATTCATTGTTCTTTATAAAAATAGCTTAATAGTTATAACTCCACATTACTGTATTACCCAACATTTTCTTCACTGAACTAAAAATTCTACTGCTAGTCGCTATTATTTTTCATGAGCTTGACTTTTATCTTTTCACTGACTTTTTTACATTGTAATTCCTTCTCAAATCTCTCTTTAGTTGTAGGATCCAGAACTGGATGCAGTTGCTGACAAAAGGTCATTTATTATTTACTCTGACTACCAGATATAATTTTGCTGTGTATGCAGGCAATAAGCTTGACATTTGTGTAAATAACTCTTCTTCAGACAAATGGTTGGCAATGGGGAAGGACAGTTTCATAATGCAAATTTCATTTGCTTTGTAGAGGATCATCAGTGACAAAGAACATAGCATATGAATGAATACTACTTTCTTAATTTTAAATTCATTTTTTAAAAATATTTTCTATTTTTTGAGTTTCCTCCATTTTATTTTTTTTAAAGATTTTATTTATTTATTTTTAGAAAGGAAAGAGAGGGAGAAAGATCAATGTGCGGTTGCTGTGGGCCGTGGCCTGCAACCCAGGCATGTGCCCTGACTGGGAATCAAACCTGCGATGCTTTGGTTCGCAGCCCGTGCTCAATCCACTGAGCTATGCCAGCGGGGCGATTTTAAATTCATTTTTAAAACTAACATTTTTCAGGACAGTTTTTGAATAAAATGATTAAGAAAATAAAAGTCTCAGAAGAAAGATACAAGGTTTTTCAGAGACTATCAAGTATTTATACTGTTTTATTGAGAAGGGGGAGTATAATAAATGATGTTTATTATAAATAAATAAATGTTACTCATTTTCTGAGTAGTTAATGATTTAACTTTGTTTTAAGAACATGCCAGTTCAATGATACATCTATGATGAAATAAAATCTCCTTTTGTTTGAATCCTTGATTTAGTTTGAGATTGGCAGATGCATAAGCATTCTTTGTATTCTTGTAACATTCATTAAATAAATGTTAATATATTATAAATGTTTATACACATACATACAATAACAAGGGCTGTCTGGAAAAAGTCCAACCATTGTTAATATTGAAAAAAAATGGTTTGTGTGACATTGATGTAACCTGGCAGCCAAGGAGAGGAGACTGGAAAGTGCATGTGTGAACAGTGACAACTTCACTGTACTAGTCGATGGGGGTGGTAGACACTGATGAGTGAGCATGTGTACTGTGTGGTCTGCATTCAAAATGACAGAGAGAGTAGGGCAACAAATCTGCCTCAAATTTTGGCTTAAGCTTGAACGCTCCTCTGCAGAAACAGTTTGGATGTTTCAGAAGGCTGAAGCTATGGGCAACTGGTGATTGGCAGCTCTATCATGACAACATGCCCACTCATGCATGTCACATGCAGAGCTTTTTGGCAAACCATTAAATCACCTAGGTGACTCAGCCCCCCTAAAGCCAAGATTTGGTGCTCTGCAACCTATGGCTTTTCCCAAAACTAAAATCACCTTTAAAAGGGAAGAGATTTCAGACCGTTGATGAGACTGAGGAAAATATGACAGGGCACTTGATGGTGATTGGAAGAACTGTATGAGGTCCCATGGTGCCTCCTTTGAAGGGGACTGAGGTATCAATGTTCTATGAACAATGTTCCTTGTATCTTGTATCTTCAATAAATGTCTCTATTTTTCATATTATTTGACTGTATACTTTTCTGGACAGACCTTGTACATATACATGCATATATATATTTTAGCCTTAGAGACACTTTACATCTTTACTTCAGTTTCTGTCTTTTATTTGCATCCCAGAAGGCTTAGAGGCTACATTTCAGGCCACTTCTAGAAAAACCTGTATATATTTATAGTATCTCTATTAATCTCATCTTTCTTGCTTAATTCTATAAATCACTTCCCTTCTCTATTTTCTTCAACTTTCTCATTTTTAACTTAGTTATAGCAAATATAATATATAAATATCAAATGAAATGGAACAACAATCAACAAAGACTGATCTATAGTTTAAATAATTTATATATATGCATATTTTTGCTGATGTAAAGTAGAATTTTATAATAGTAAAAATAATAGTAATCTGGAGGTTGAGTCCTAAATTGTTATTATTATTTAGCCACCTATATGTCTAATAATTTATTTAGAGTTTTGTATTTATTTGTAAAATTAGGCAGATAGTCAAGGGACCTCCAAGTTATCATTTATCCTTATAAATTCTCTGACATTAAGTGGAACATGGTTGGATAGGTGGAGAAAAGTGCTATAAACAGTTTCTTTAAATTCCACTGCAAATAAACTAAAAAAAAGAAAAAATTGATAGTAACAATCAATTAGGACATCAAGTTTTTTGTTTTATTAAAATACACATACAATCAATCATCCATTTTAACAATTTAAAAATGTATAGTTTAGTGTTATTAAGTACATTCAATATGCTGTGTAACCATAATTACTGTCTAGTTCCAGAATATTTTATCATCCCAAAAGTAAACACATAGCCATTAGGCAGTCACCTCCCATTCTCTCATCCTCTCCAAACTGTGGTAACCACTGCTTTCTTACTTTATGGATATTCCTGCCCTGGATATTTAATATAAAGTAAATCATATAATACATGAACTTTTTTGTTTGACTTTTTTCAATTAGCACAATATTTTCAAAGTTCATCCATATCATAGTAGGTATCAGTACTTATCCCTTTTTATGACTGAACAATATTACTTTCTCTGGATATCCCACATTATCCATCCTTCAGCTGATGAGTATATAAGTTGTTTCAACCTTTGGCTATTATGAATAATGCTGCTGTAACCAGCTGTGTACAAGTTTTTGCTTAAACATTTGTTTACAATTTGGGGGATATTTGTAAAACTTGTGGGCCATATGT